>JANHGB010028282.1:0-50527 GCA_026283785.1 Coracopsis vasa | reverse complement strand
TACGGGAGGTGCTCCAGTCCCCTGATCATCCTCGTGGCCCTCCTCTGGACTTGTTCCAACAGCTCCATGTCCTTTTTCTGTTGAGGACACCAGACCTGCACACAATGCTCCAAGTGAGGTCTCACGAGAGCAGAGTAGAGGGGCAGGATCAGCTCCTTCGACCTTCTGGTCATGCTGCTTTTGATGCAGCATGCCAGTAAAGTCCAAGCTATGGTCTTGTGTTATAATCCAGCTCAGGAAAAAATGAGAACTATCTCAGTTATATTTACTACAACCAAAGACCAGGCAGCAGAAGAGGAAAAATCCTCTTTATGGAACAGATTGTGATAATGAGTCACATTTTATGCTTGCTTAAAGGCCACCAGAGCAAGGCACGTAACTGTATTCCACCAAGAGGAAATAAGACACGCTGAGAAAGATCTAGCTTAGCCTTTGAAAAAAAATTTTTTTTTCCTTTTAAAAATTCTGGGATTCCTTCCAAACTTATGCTATATCTATGTGGACTACAGATAAGCTTTGCTAAATAAGTTTTCATATTAATAACATAGGTCTGGCTTGTTGATATTAATTAGTTATATTGCATTCTAGCAGAAACAAAAAGCGGGTTGAGTGAATTTCCTTGAGTCCTTATGATACCCATAGGAGAGTCCAGTAGCAACAGGGCAAGGGGAAAATGGCTGTTTTCTATCCCACATAGATTCCTTCTCTGCCTACTCCTGGCTCAATCTTTCTTATTTCTTCTGGCTACCAGCTGAATCTGCAGCATCTCCTGCAGCTGCTTTGTGACAGCAAGTCCCTCCAGCAGCTGTGGAGCTTTGGCCACACTGTCCCCGAGATGTCTGTCGTATTCTGTTATGACGTCTGACACTGAAGCTCCCAGCCATTAGAGAAAAGCAAGTTGCAATTGCAAGGATACCTGTTTGGCTTATGCAGAATTACTTCTTTCTCCATATTTATGAATCCTCAGCTTATGTTCAAGTAACTTCTCTCTGCTCCTCTCCCTTCATATTTGTATTGATAGTCACAGGTTTTTTGGAGCTGGGGCACTGTACAACATCAGTGCTAATCCAGTCACTTTCCTCAGGAGTTACACCTCTGTACTCCAAACTCACAAATACGTTATGCTAGCAGTCCATCCAGCAGTCCACATGAGTTTTCGTTCCTTTTTCTTTTTGTTTGTTTGTTTGGTGGCATCTCGGTTTTATTTTGAAAACAGAGATTGTCTTCTGTTGAATACGTCCGGAATAAATGTCTGCCTCCCTCTGCACACTTTGTTTCTTATAGAAAGGTCTTTGACTGTGATATAACCTGGTAGGTACCATCCTGTTGATAGGATATCATCTGATTGACATAAATTTGTGTTTTCTTAGTGCCCTGTGAGTAACTGCTCTAAGTCGTTACTGCTTTTCGGTGTCACCAGCAAAGACTTAGAAATCAAGAAAAAACACAGATCAGAAAAAGCAGATGTAACAGTGGGGCATTAAGAGATGCTGAAGGTCATCTTATTGTTGAATGCATTTATAGCTAATAAAAATGATGTGATGATAGTGATCACATTTTTAAAAAGCCAGAAGGCAATTTTTGAAGTTTAGGCAAGTATTACCAAACATTAACTTTGCAAATTTGAATGAATCATTCATGTTGTCAAAAAGATAACACGAAATAATATATAGGATCAAATAAAAATCTACAGAACTGTCACTGTCTTTCGTAAAATGTTTTACATTTTCCCTATAAATAAGACTATTTATATGGATTCTTTGGGTATCGAGGTTAGTGGAGCGGATAAGAGGTAATTAAAAGCATAAATCTCAGGAACTTGTGAAGGTAATTTTCTGTTTTGTAGACAGAACTGACAAAATGATGAAAGTTGTTAGCTCGAACATGACAGAAATATTGCACGATTATAGGGTACAGGGTTATAACGTGCTGAAAGCTCTGTTCAAATAACAGCAATTTAACAGAGCTTTTAACTAAGTTTGGTTAGATATTTAAAAAAAGAGTTGACTTCTTATGCCATGGCTGATCTTCATAGTGTTTTGGTTTTTCATAGTCCTTTTCAGTGGTAATCTACCTTACTGATTGGAGCAATTAGGTTTTAGAAATCCATTGAGAACAGAATTGAAAAATATAAAGCACAGCATTGGTATAACAAATGTATGAACACTTCAGTTATGCAGATTTCTTCAGTTACATCTATAATATCGTATGAGATAAAATAGATTTTTCAACACCACTTGTAAATATATCATCTTGTGTAATTTTCATTAAAGTTATGATTCTAAATTCTTCTTAATTTATATACTACTCACTTAAGTATGCATAGTCTTACAATATGGTTCTACCAGGTAGACTATGTGCTCAAACCTTTACTAGACCTCCTACTATTTTAAGAAAGGGAGTTTATGGTTTAGGACCTGCTGTGAATTTAAATGACAATACATTATGGATATAAATACCTTTGTGCTCCTGCAGTCTTGCATGGTTAGATGCCTTCGCTATCAGGATATCTGCCATTGTAGCCATGGCAGAAGCTTTTCTGGTATTTTTGACAAAATCTTTTTCATTGAAGATAATGATTGTATTGAAACCAAGTGAATACAGCATTTGAGATAAAATTGCTGTTGAGAAGACTTCCCATCTAGGGTGGAATTCCTACTTTAAAAAGATGAAGTAGCAAGCAAGAAGATATAGGAACTACAAGCCACCATGTTAAGTTCCATTTAGTTATGGCATGCACCCGGTATTGCAGAGCTTTAGGCATGAACTCAGACTTCCCATGTGGATGCTTCAGCAGCTCCCTTTATTTTTGAATTTCACCTTCCTAATGTCATGCTGCTCTACATATATATAATTTTATATGTTAATTGTCAGACTGCATATTGTGGTAGCAGATTCAAGCATTAAGCTTAAGTGTTGGCAGTCCAATTGTCTTATTTTCATGAAGGGCTACATCAGCTGGTCCTGAAGAAACCTGAAAAAAATCTTGATCTCAGACACATATGCACTAAACCACTAGAATTAGTCAAACACTGCAAAAGGTTGTCATTGAAGGGATCTGGTAGGTTATTATTTCACCTCTTTATGTAGTAATGAATTCAGTTAATTAGTCGTTCACACACCAAATAGATTCTAAAACTCAGTCACTAGTGAACTGTCAAAATGAACAGTGCTGATTTCAAATATACTGTCAGTCATTGCTCCTGACAGGGATAATTTTCTGTAATCTTTTGTACTGCAGTCTTCCCTGAATTTCAAAGTTTTCTTAAAGGTAATACCACTATCAATCAATCTGTGTGACCTATGTGTTTCCTGGTTACCTAGTTCTTTCTAGATATACATATCTGTACATATGTGCATGTTTAAGTTTAGGCAAAGTAAAGCTACAGAAGGTTATTTTAAGCACTGTAATATGCTAATGATACATTTATTTTAGAAAATATGTTTACGTGTAGATGATGATTTGCATTGTTCATGTTTTATTCAATGCAATCTAGCATTTAAGGTTAATGTATTCTATGTAGTCTCACAGTTTAACATCCTGATGCTCAGATTTAAACATAATATTATTTTTGCATTCTGGTATGTAATATCACATTTATTTCAGCTTAAAGCTTTTCCTCTTCCTTAAATCTTCCTAGCCAGTACTTGATGACTTTTTATACTTTCTAATAAGTAAGGGCATTCCATTTTAAAATGTTGCAATGTGTATATATCAAGCTAGTACACCACAGTCACTTAGAACCAAGTGGAAATTATATGTATATATTTTTTTAGGTAGGAAGTTCTTTCATATGAAATATTTTCTTATTCCACTTTTTCAAAAATTGTCCTCTTTAATTTAGTAAGCATTTCATTTTAAAATTATAATAATAAAAGTTCAGTAGTCACATTTAATTTTGGTTATATAAGGAATAAATTTAACTCAGTGTTTTTGAAATAAAAAATTAAATTTTCCAATAATATTGAATTGTGGCACAGGTAAATTATTTTACTGTAGAATTGATTCATCCATACAGTAAATGCAACCCTATACACTGGAATAAATTATTATGCAATCAAAAAGCATCATGGTACATGAGTATAGTGAGATTCCTTGAGGTTACGTATCTTTACTTTGGCTTCTCCTAACGTTTTTATTTTCTCAAATATTGTTTTGATGGTACGGAATTTGCATTAATTAGTTTTACATAATTTAATTAATGTTAATGATGATCAAAATTACAATCAGTATCCATTTAAAATTTTGCATCCCTAAGATACTTACTCTTAATTTAATTTTACATTTTATTGAGTTTTTTTATTAAAAGTGGTAAATTAACTTTCTTTTGTACATGTGGCTTTTAAACTTTGTATGTACAGAACTTCTTTTATATTATCTAAGCAAATGAAATGAAAATTGTAAGCTTCCTCCCTTAACTAAAAAGGAAAACTTTTTGTCATTGCTTGTTTCAAAGATGTGTCTATTATTTCAATGATGTATGTTTCAAAGCTCATAACCTGGCCTGTATTGCTATGTTTGTGTTGGAAACAAGTTTTAAATGGGACTTGGAGTCTTTACTTGTGCAAATATTTTTTGTAAAACTAGGGTTAGTAATGATCAGGATTTCAATAATCAGAATAATTGGTACCATTAATAATCAGAACTTGCATTCCAATTTCAGATTCACATAGCAGTGCTTTTTTCTTTTGGTTAGTATGACTCCAGAAAACTCTTAATGGCTTTTGCAACGTGATTACACAAAACACAGTTCTATGTTGATATTGCATTTCAGTTACTAAAAGGCAACTTTTCCCCCACAGTGGATAATAAGCAAACTCCGAACTTCTGGTGTATCTGAAGGGGTTAGAAAATAGTGCTTCTATGGCTAAGAAATGTTGCTTCAGTACCTCAAGGAATGCTCCTTCATGTTTGAAAAAAAACAAAGGTTTAACAAAATCCAGTTACTGGATGTTGAAACTAGACAAATTCAGTGTAGAAACAAATGGTATGTAGTTAACTGACAAAGTGAAGCACTGCAACAATTTTCTAAAGGTAGATTTTCTATCTCTATCTACTCTAAAATTAAAGCTGGAGGTTTTTGTTTCCCCTAGAGGAATATGGAAGTTCAAATACTTTTGGAAAAGGCTGGTGTTTTCAGAAGCCCTACTTAGATGGTCATAGGAATACCTTTGGTCTTATAATGTAGAACTATGAGTTTGATAATAAAAAGATTATAACTACAAAACTTAAAAGTGAGTCCGTTCACTGCGTTTCCATGAGGATTTGCTTGCATTTGTGAAAATCTTAATTTTAATTCTGCCTGGGCTTGTTTGTTCTCAACAGGTCTCATGTACACTATATGAGGATTGAATGAAGGGAATCAAAGACTGTAGTAGGTTATTACTGATATTGCAGGCATTGTTATTGCAAATATCAGCAGAAAGGCTTATTATCAAGGAATTGACTTACTAAGTCTTTCTCTTGAGTGCACTTATGTCTCTACCGTCATAGCTTTGGCCTCAGGCAGCATATGATCCTATCAGCAGCACACATATGCGCAGAGCATAGAGTTCAAATACTTAAAGGGACATCATCAACTTAAGAATGTTTGAGTGGAAAATCCTATACCTGCTATTATTTAGAATTAAAAGTATTGGAATGGAAAGTGTATATACATACCTCAAATTTTAGCTTCACTTTTTGTACCCTGTAACATATGAATAGTTTGTTTAATTTTGTTAATGCAAACACTCCTCTAGTGCAGCATGTAGCAACAGTAAAGCTTAAGAGAAACAGGCAAAATACAGCAAGGGTGGAGAGAGACAGGGTGAGACTCCTGTGTCTGCATAAGGCCCATCAACATAACAGGATGCAAACAGATCTGTGCTCCTCTACCCACATTCAGAACTGAAGAGATCCAGCCCAGAAGTTGACAAGTGTCCCTTTAAAGTAGTGCACATAGTACTAGCGGTATAGATGTTTAGTTGGTTTTTTATAATCCTTAATTGTGTTTATACACATGTTAATATTTCAAAGGTTTTAAAATCAAGAAATAGTTCAATAGCAATTGATGAGTAGACTTTTTATTGTTTTTATAATAATGGGTTTTTTTAAAAAAAATCTCAGTTTAAAAAGAATTCAAGGTCAAACTTACCTAGCAGGCTTTCTTACTGAAGGCTTGCTTACTGAAATCTCCTATAAAAGGATGCAGCCACAATATATCAAATACACTATCCTTTCAAGGTGGAAAGTACTGTTTCTCAGGATGTACAACCACTTAATAAGCTTTAGTGTATAAGAACTTCACCCCTCTATTTTAGCAGCAGTTCTCCATCAGGTTTAACAGTTAATATAATTTTTGTGAGGACTCCAACACACTGTCTATTCTTTTTTCTGGTCCAGCTGTTTCTATTCTTCACTTTACCATATGATAAAACTCTTATTACATGCTGTCCAAGGTGACTGTATTGTAATGCCTATTTCTGCTGATCTTAAAATAATTTTCCTCATTATGGCAGCACTCTTTACAGAATTCAAACATCTTAGATGTTATAGTTGCTTTTTATCAAAAGCATGTGGACTTGTTTCATGGCTCGCTTCATTTAACACAGTGAACTAAATAAAGTAGTCCTAATCAGTTTAAGAGAGACAATGTAGTTTTGCATGAACATAGAAAAGTTTACTTGCACTGATGGTTTTATATGCCAGGTGCCAAGGTGTGGTCATCTGGTTACATGAAGCATGCTTTCTCTGAGTGTTTTACTTTGAAATAAACTACAATATTAACTTTTTTAGTTAATATGTAACCTTCAATAGAGGCACCTAGTAGTATGTCTCAAATAATTTTTTCAAATTATGTTTGGAAATACTAATAACACAAAGCTATTACTGAATAATATAATGTTATGACAATAGACTGTTTTGTATAAAACTATGTTCCTTAACCATTTTTGGTAAATTAATTTCTTAATAAGCCAAAAAACATTCAAATTCATTAGCTGAAATTTCCAAGCTTTGGAGTTTGTATTAAGCATGTAGTTCCTTAGTTTTATACCTAATGACATTATGACTTCACCAAACTTCTTAATAGTGAAGTCATAATATCATTAGTGCCTGTTTCGATTGCTGTTACTGTAACAATGAAAATACTTTGACTTTTGTACTAAATCAAACAGAAGGAAAAGTGGATTATTTAATCATGTTACAGCATGGTACATCTTTCTAACTACAAGCAATAAAGACTAGGGAACAGTACATGAAAATTGAGTAGCATCTTTCTCAATTGGATGTGTTTACATTTATATAGTGCTTTAAATCTTTAAGCATGATGGAAGCAAAGAATTACATTACGAGTGACAGAGCCTTACCTAATCTCAAAGCCTCTTTTTCTGAGTTACTGAAAATATGTTCTATTCATTAAAATCCTGTCATTTGAATATATAAGAACTTACATCTAGGCAAACAGTATAAAGCTACTAAAATATTCGAGGTGGAATAACATGGTGCCTGCTATTGAAAGTGTCACATTTCTGCCTTGTCATCCGTTGTGTTATACCAAAGTACAGGAAAAAGTGAGCCTGATTTGTTCTCCTTTGTAGAGCCAGGCCGAGGCCCACTACAAAGGAAGTAAACATGCCAAGAAGGTCAAAGCACTAGAGGCAACGAAAAATAAACCCAAAGTTGGTTCTCCCAAGGACAGCACAAAGGCTAACACAAGCTGCTCCACCGCGCAAGTCACAGCCAACATCTCTGACAAATCAGGTCAATGGAAACTTTTTGTTCTATACATTTTTTATTTTCTCCTTTTTTGGTGTTTACATGAGAGAATCTGGTTGCATGATAGTGATCCATGACTTATGCTTTCTAAACTGTTTATTGTACATTCTTGTACAGAATTGATTGGTTTTGATATTATCAAAGTGCTTTTTCACATCTGTGAAGCATCTGGTGTCCATGAATGCTAGAGGCTTTATTTATTATTTTTTTTTTAAGTTGTAAAATTTACTCTTATAAAGTATGGCTGTTGTTTATATGACAGTATTAATGGATGGATGTGGATGGAGGGGCAAGTTTGAGGTGTATGTGTTTAGCTGAAGTACAAGAAACTTTTGTAAGAAATTGTTCCCTTTTGAGTAGGATAATATTGCTCAAACTGGAAAATTCACCTGCAGAAATGTAGTGAAGCCTCATGGCATGGATATTTCCTGACTTCCACAGCTCATTAGTGCTTCAACATCACTTCTTTTTCCTTATTTTTCCTCCATGTTAGTAATCTGAGGAAGATCAGTAACACTAATTGCAGTGGAGGGGCTTGAGTCTCTTTCTGCTCTGTTAGTGTTGTATTACTGAGTGAAACGGGAGAATTGCCTGAACTCGCTGACAGTGTGAAATCCTGCTCTTGTTATTCAGGAGAATACGTAGTACTAACAGTGGGTTAATCAACTATTGGTCTAACGGACTGCTTCTGATAAATTCGTTTCTGCCTTGGTAGCCATTTATTTTCCACTTCACCGGAGCTGGGCTTGACACAGGTGCCATGAAATGAATGACACAGGTTTCTGACACACCACAAAGAATGACTATTTGTCACCCTGCTCACTTCACAGCAGCACTAAAACTGTCTTTGTCTGGGACCTTAGCAATGACAATAGGTCCCAAATTTTGAGTTAATTCACCTAGCAAATCACATTTTAGGTTTGAGACAAGTAACATGAATCCAAGTAGAGTCTTCAGGTAAACAAGCCATGTTATATGTTACTCTATGGAGGGGAGGCTCCTTGGAGCTTGTTACAACTCTACAGGAGATTGCAGATGGGATGTTTGGGAGGATCTGGAGTGGAAAATTCTTCGTAAATGTAGGGGAATGCTGGTCACAGAGGTGGGAAGGGCTTGGAGATTGGGGTTTTTACCCCGGTGTGGACTTGAAACAAAACTATCATTTTGTTCAGCTATACTTTCCCTTCCAGAGGCTATTGCTCATCTATTCTTTAACATATGTTTAGTTCTTTAACATAATGTGTATTGCAGCTACAGCAATCACTGTGTTGCTTCTGGGAATCAGTGGAGGGTTTGGGATTTGGGTTTTTTTTGCCTTGGAGCAAATTAACTGATACCATTTTTTCCTGAATATTTTAACACAGCTTTCATTCTCTGAAAAATGGGTTATTACTATACAGTAACTGCATATAGTAACTGTATAGGTATATTTTAGTTTGTCTTAAAAGATTTCTAATACTAAGAGTTTCAGTTCATGTGTGTACTCTTGGCCATGTTTTGTTATCCTGATTTCCAGAGGAAATGAGACTTATGTCTTGTCATCTGTCCTTATCTCTGTTGTTCCCTGGGCCTTTCTTCACAACGTTGACTATATTGCCTAGAAACAAACAAACAAAAAAATCAAGATGCAGAGGTTTTAGTGAAGCTTCTATAAGTTTGATGAAAATTGGCACCTGGGTGGAAGAGATGCCTTAACTTATGGTCCATCCCGAAAGATCTTGTGGCGTGAGCTCTGTTTTGCTTAGCTGGCTGACTAGCCAGGCACTATGCTTCATTTCAGGATGGGGAGTTGAGAGTGTTTATGTGTTGTGTAGGTCTGAAAACATTCTATAAGAAGAACATAACGTAAGGGCTGAATGGAATCAAGGAAGTGAATTAAATTTCACTACTTGTGGAGCTCTTGTTTAGCCATTGTGCTTTGGTAAATTGCTAAGTTCTTGAGAAATGTTCATCAAGAAATAGGTCATTCCTGGTGTCTTTTCCTGGGCGTGGAAGAGGAAAGTGAGAAGCTAAACAGAGAAGACAGTTTTCAGTTCTTGTATTCATTTATTAACTGTATTTTCACTAGTATTAGTGAAGAACGGGAAGGGAGTATTATAGTGAACTCATAAAATGAATTTACTATTCTCATACGAAAGTCTGCTATAAAAAGGAGACAACAGGCATGAATAGCAGCCTTTTTGATGTGCTGTCATTTTGAGTGACATAATGATAAACGATCTCGAGCTCCCCAGACTGAACAGTTTCTGTATATTAAACTAAAATATCAAGTTAAGTTTGCTACAGAGCCATGTCTTCTGTAGGTCACACACAGCACCCAAAACACCTATTTGTCAGAAGTCACTATTCTAATAGTAACAGGAAAAATAATTTCACTGTTAGCTTAGCTTGTGTGATGAATCTATCAAAGGCAAAACCCAAATTCATCCAGTCCTTATTTCTCAAAACTTATGATGCAGTGATCTCTCTGCAGCTGTTCCTTTCAACTTGAGAAGTTGGCTGCTGGTAGAGCTACAAAAGTTAAATTAATCTTTAAGGTCTTTTGGGAAGTTTCCTGAAGAATGTGGGCTCCTGCAGATAAAAGTGGCCACAGCCAAATGGAAAGGGGTGACTCTGGAACTTGGTCTTAGCATGAAGATGCCCAAATTGTGAGAGAATGGTCTTCCCTGTTGATGTTAATAATATATTATGACTCAGAAATTACTTCTGTCAATTGATCATCAGCAAACATGCAATGATAAAGCCATGGTACTGTACTGGGGCGTCTGTAAAGAAAGAGGCTAAACACACACACACACACACACACACACACACACACACACACACACACACACTGCTTTCACAACTAGTTCTACTTTACTCACTCAAGCGTGGTAATATATAGCATACAGATACAGGTCCGAGCCATGAAGCCAAACAGCAACTACATCATTCCCAGTGACTGCTTTCAGTCACTATAAATTCCATTCTATAAACAATCACTCCCCAGGCTGCTTCCCAGCTGACCTTGCACCCAAGCACTCCCTGGCTTACTCAAGACCCAGGTGCACTATTAGCAATTCTTCTTCTTCTTCTTCTTCTTCAATTATCCACATAGCGGGAACAGGATGGCTTGCAGTTCCCACACTGTGCTGCTGAATTGGCTGCAACCTCAGGTAAGTGGATATTGATGGGTTGGATTGCACAAGTTTTGCACCCTAACATGATTGAACTACTGTGTGATCTCATTTGCTAAGTACACAACTCTTCACCATTTAAAAAATACTTGCTAATTGGTACTTGTAAGTATCCCCATCCTATCCTGGTCACTATTTCTGCAGACAAGAAGAAAATGCCAAAGGTGATGTGTGACGAGGTTGTTGTTTCCCTGCCTCTTGTTGGATCATGTCTGCTTGTCCTAATGTGTATTTGTAGATTGGAGGTGTCCATAGGGGACCCTTTCATAACCTGTCTCCCACAAGTTTCTCTAACCACCCTGGAAAAGTGAAGTAATAGTTATAGAACAGTTTCATACCCTCGGAAAGCACTGCTGTTACATTGTAAGCTTTTTTGTAGGTGCTTTGAGACATGGTTACAGAGCAGCAGTGTTAACAGGGCTGGGAGCTACTCTTTCATGTGAGGCAAAGATTCCTTTCCCTCGCTGTGGAAGCCCAGGATTTTCAGGATGGCTTCACACAGAAGTATACATATATTTATGGCATATATGTATGGCATTGCTTTAGAAAAGGGCACGGGTAGTAACCAGTACATAACACAGTTTAGAATATTTAGAGTGTGTTTTAAATATAGCTCTGAGAATGCAGTAGAAGATGGTGTCTGTGATCCCGGGTTAGCATAGCCTAGATGCTTGCAGTGATGAGTCCTTTAGGAATGCATATGTTAATAACTGGATTGAAATGTCACTGTTTACTTATCAAGCAAAGAGGAATACTTTGATCATACTTCCAAATCAAAATAAATGGTTCAAAATGAAGCAGACAGATGATGTGGTATCACCTTCTTTGCATTTTGCTTTGATATAAAAATCAGGAAGTAGATGCAAGTGTTTTGAGCTACTCAAAAGAGTCAAAACCAGGTTTCAGATTATAAAAGTAAGGGTGGGGGCTTTTTGTTTGTTTTGGGGCTTTTTTGTTTGTTTGTCTGCTTGTTTTCCTCTGTCTTTGAGCCATTCAGAATATGCTCTATTTCCTTTGTGCCAGGGAGGGCTTTTTGTGAAATGATAGGTAGAAACATTTCAAGTTCAGTCCTCATTCAGATGAGAGCAGAAGTCTCTGCTAGCCTGTACTTGGTAGGTACAAATAAACCCTTTGGATGTGCTATGAAAACGCCTTTTTGTTCAGCTGGTACAGGAACAGACAAAATTATGCACCTAACTAGGCCAATTGCTAGATCTTGTTTCAAATCTTGACTGCTCATACTAGTGCTTTATTCTGTAGCTGTGTCTCAGGGCAGTTCACAGGGTCATGGTGATGACATTCCAGCACATGAGCAGTCATATGCTGATCTGCTGTGTATGGCAAGGACAGCAGGAAAGGGATGTGACTGCAAAGTTGTTTGCCAGCTTCTCGATCCTAAGCGGGCCCTGTAAGAGTTATTCCAGTCATTACAGCTGTATAACTAAAAACAGATGGAGGTTGTTCTGAGAAACTTTGTCATGCTGGAGTGCCGTACAGTGTCTGACACTAAATGGGCTAGCTCACATTTTGAAAACAGCCCAGACATGTTGATGGACCTAATAAATGCCACTTGATGTCATGTAGACATATGGTGATTAGTTGGCCCATTAGACAGGACTAGCAACTCCAAGTTTTATCAGACTTAGAAAAGTTGACCTTGAGGTCTTATCTGTGGGGTTTAGTTCATTAAGGGCTTTCTATGGTGCTTTGACAAAAAAACTGTTTTTCCCTTTTGCTCCTGAAGTAGAGTGCAGAGCACTGAATCACATTTACTCAGGAAGATTTCGATGGGTTGGATTTCTCCAGTGTCCCAATTACCAGTGCTGTTTATTCATCAACTACTGATGAGGTGTCATGTCCCAAGGGAGGGCTCGGTTCATATTTTGCAAGTCTGCCATCAGGACACTCCCTTAGTCATGCTGCTTTCATTGCTTATTTAAAAATCTTTCTGCCAATGCTTAAATTCTAAACTTTTCCACATGCATCTCTGTACTTGAGGAAATCCTAAAAAAAATATACCAGTTCTCTTACAAAATCCTTTTTCACTTTAACATTTATTTTCATTTATCACCTTGTTTTCCACTAATTTTAAAGGAATGGCTTGTTTACTTAGCTCCAACAAAACCTTTTCTAGGTAATACTTCAGCAATAGCTAGGAGATAGAAACACGCAGCCTCCGCTGCTGAACTGTGATTATATCCGTTTTGGGGGAATTCTAGGTTATTTGTCATACAGTTATCATTATAAGAACCTCAAAGGTTAGGGTGTTTTTAGGGCAGTTATTCTTCAATCTTTTAATTCTTTCTAATGTACCCAAGTGCTCTAGACCTCAAAATATGTTGTGACAAAGTTGAATTTTGAGGATGGGGCAGGGTGAGAGACAGAGAGAGACTCTAGGACAGGAACACGATAAGGATGTGTATGGCTTGCTGTCCCTCAATGTCAATGAGCCATATTTAGAATTTCTGTCTTAACGCCCCTCAAAGATGCTTGTCATTATGTCTAGTCTCCATGAAAAGCGACTGATGAGCCTCATCAGTTCTTCACATTTATGCTTACTTAAAGAATTCTGCTGAAGTTATGCTCTATAAAATAATCATGCATCTGTGTTTATGTGCATTCATATAGTGCCTTCTAAGCACAGGCATATATCTGTTAGATAAAGGCTTTAGTTTATGGTCAGCTAAGTAGTAAATTCAATCAGATTTAGCCACCAAGGAGAATCATTTCAAGGGCATTTTTTTATTAAACCTTCTGAGGATGGTATGTTTGGTTTTCTTTGCAATGTTTCACAGCCATCTGAAGATCACTGTATATTACTGCCTGTTGAAGCTGTCCCCAGAACAGAGGCAAAGGCATGGTATAGAATTTGCTGCTTGACCACAGAGTTTTTAGAGCTGATAATATAAAATAAAATTAATACTCATAAATTCGTCAAGGACACACTAATGAAAATACCATGCATATATTTCTGTGAACATTATATTATCAGTATTGGTATGTAAAATACACTGTCAGTGACACACGTAATGCCTATATTGGATTTAGTAGCAAATAGCTTCCAGGCATTTCTTTGTGGGTTATTTCAGCAGCTGTTTCAGGAAGTTGCTGTTTGGTTTATGCTCCTAGGATGAAAGGTTAGCCAAAAGGATAATTAGCAAATCAAAGTCTATTAACAGGAAATCATTATAATAGGTTAGATCTTTAAACACTTCCTTCCCTGTCACTCTTACTATTTATACTTTTCAAAAGTGGTTATTCAGGCCTCATCTTTGCCATGTGTGTTTCTTACAACCTGAAAGGAAGAACAGTCATTCTGCACATTTTGGTGTTGATAAACTCCTGGGAGCTCTTTGAAGTCTTAAGTTGTTTCTTCAGCCTCTTCATAATAATGTGAACTAGCACATATCAAATTCTGCACCTCTACTGAAAACTGATTATAGGTGCCATTAACTGAAAAATAAGCTCTTAGGCTGACACATTTACATTGATGAGCTGTTGCAGTTCTTGTTCAAATTGAAAAAGGTCAATCTGTTCTTTCTCCAGTTATTATATCAATCAGAAAAATATGTGAGCAGGGTTTTGTTTTGAAGAAATAGTAAGCTTTTTCTCCTGCAGTAACTTAAGCAGAAGCTCTACATCAAAAATATATTGTAAGATGAAGTAAAAGCATTCATCCATCACTCTATCACTAAAACTTTATACCATTATTAATTTTACTTATTCCAGTTCTAAACACTGGAATTTCATTGCATATTTTTTCATTAGCATCCTTAAAATTATACAAAGTTTTTCTTAATTTGCAAAGATGTAAAGACAGGCATTAGGCTAAGCAAGATTAACTCTATTAATATTGCTGGACAGTGGGAGCAGAGTCAGGGATACTCTCAGCTTCCATTTGTGGTTTGGGTTTGTTGAGGGTTTTTTTAGCCACATGATTGTGGTCATTTGAAGAATACATTTCTATTGATTGAATCTTTCAACACATCTTTTATATTATGAGATTAGGCATCTATTTTTCATGCTTGTTCTGCTAATGATGTGCCTACAGATTATCCAAATATTTTTTTGGATGGGATGATGATGATGATGCTAACAGAGTAAGATGAATATAAAATAACTAATAATACTAGCATATGTGTGTATATTTCCATAGAGCACATAATATCAGAGAGGTGTCAGTACCAGAACTATTATGTATCACATCGTTCTTTACTCATCATTGTCTTTACAGCATACTATTACAAGGGTTCTTGAGTCTTGAGGAAGGGAATGGGAAAGGCAAGAAAGTGTGACAAAAAAGAAGAGGCCGACAAAAAGTGTTAAGACTGAGATACCAATGTCACTAATCTGTTTTGCAATTTTCTATTAGGAAGAAAAGTAATCCGGGAGTATCCTAAGAAGTGAGAGTTATGTGATGAGATTTTGTAAAGATTGCAGATGGGAGAAATAAAATATCCCCTTCTGTCACCTGAAGATGGTTATTATTTGTGATGACAAATTACAGTACTATTTGACTAAGAAAAAACTAATTTGTGAACCAAGCCCCATGTTGTGTTTTGATTTTAGATGACACAGGGCTGAAATTAGCCCCTTAAATCTATTAGAATAGAAAACTCCCAAAATAAGACAGCTGCTGATTTTGTTGGTTTTTTAACAAGTCTGGGAGGAATAGCTTTATCTGTACCTAATACTTTCCGTGTATTAAAGAAATATATTGCTCAAGAAGTTAGGCTATTCTTTTGGTGCCAGACATTTAGCATAATCACAGAATGCTGGCCATTACTCATAAAGGTGGTAGCTGAATGGAGTTTTGTCTGTATCCAGTTGTGCCAAAGTTAAAGGTTGTGTTGAGTCTGTAAATTTTTAGTTAAATATCCTCCTTTTCTGTCAGCCTTTAAGTGAATTTAGTCTTCAAATGTAAAAGAATGAGTCAGGCCTCATGCTGTGTCTTCAGTATGCTTTGGTTTTGCACCTAAACAAGATAAATATTCTATTGTTTAATCTTTTTTCTGGGAAACATGTACTTAAATTTGGAGAAAACTGGCTGGCTACTGGGTTTTTTTCTGTATTTCTCAGCAACTGGGAAATTAAGTAGACGACCTCTCAGAGTACAAGCTGGTCTAGTGGCACCTTCCACACAACCAGTAATGTGGCTTGATTGGTTTTGTTTTGTTTTTGTAGATATTACTTTTACTCATAATTATCTTTGTTTTTGTAACATAAATGCAAGCAGCATTTAGAACTCAAAGAAAAATGCATGTTGCTAGGGGATGGCAGGCAATTGTGAGACCAAGAAGTGGATGAGTTGATTTTGATACAGAACGTTCAGATATCTTGAATCAAAAACAAAAGCAAAAATATCCACGGCTGGCGCATCAGACATATAAATAGGCCTTTTGAAAAAATCTTCCTTTATCATCTTTCCAGCCTTAATTCTACAGCTGCATTATTGACTTGGTATGAGAATTATACTACATTTCCTATAGGATAAAAAACATACATACAAGCAATAGGTTACATATTATTTCCTTGTTACATGTTTTCAAGGAGAGTGAAAATATTTTGGTGTTTGTTAGATAGTTCTATTTGAAACTCGATTTATTTGTCAAATCTTGAAGGCATGACTTAAAACTCTCAGTTCTCAGGCAAACCTGCACAGAAGTCAGTGAGAATGCACAATTATATATGTCATTTAACTTAAATGAAGATTAATGTTTCATAGTTAATTTCAATGGCAGTTCTGTGTGGGCAAGTACCAAGAAAGTAGTTCAGACATGGGCCTGAGAGAACGTACTTGCATACAGATTGTCAGTTCTTCTTGACTCATTTATTGAGACACCCATAAATTTTGTATTGGGTTCCAAAGCACTTTAGCAGCTGTGGGTAGGATTTTAAGATTATTTTTTTTTCATGAATGACAAGTGCAATGTGTTTCTAGTAATATATTTCAGATTCACAGATGAAGGAGTAATGTTATTTTTATAGTTGAGGAGATGAACCAAAACATTTTTAAGTGGAAATGAAGGATGTCTGGGAAGAATACAGTATGTTTGTTGTAATCTTTGAATGTCATTTTTCTAAGCATTCCTATATTATTAGAATATTAAAAAGACAGTGCAGTACTGTAGAGTCTGTAATGGGAGTATAAAATATTTACTAAATAGTAGATATCTGGTGTCAAAAAAGATAAAGTTTATCCAGAAAAAACATATACTTTTACCCAGATCATAAAATTGTAGTATGGTTTGGGTTGGAAGGGACCTTAAAGATCATCTAGTTCCAACCCACTGCCAAGCGTGGGGGAAGAAATTGTATTAATCTCTTTTAAAATGAGGAAAAGAGAAGTCCTGTACAACCTGCATTCTCTAAAAAAGCAGAATTGAGGACAAGCAGGTGAAATGAAGATGTAACACAAATTGCTTCAAGTTAGTTTGTTTACTCTAGACATAGTAGATACACTCCTGCATTTTGGTTAACAGTGCATAACCTTCTGTGTTCCTCTTGGTTTTGCACAGAGAAATTGCACTGTGTTGAAATATTAATAAGAGATTTTTTAAATGGAAATGTCCTTTGTCAATATGCAACAACTTTTGCACAGTTACTCTGATATATGCTTTTTATGTATGCACCACCATATTTCAAACCACACCACACACACACCTCCAGTGAGTGCACCCAGTATTTTCTTGATCTTGGTTACTAAACCAGATCTAAAACAGAAGCTAGCGAACCAAAAATAATTCTCCAAGAATCCCCAGTTGTACAAAGAATTGACTAAAAATTGTAGGTGATATAGTGGGATCATCCCAGACACCTCAGTAATTGAAGCAGCAGGCACTCTCTGTTCAGGAAGGTGCACGAATAGGTGCAGAAATAGATCTGCAGGCCAAGATTTTACAGTTGAAAAACTGTGTTTAACTCTAATATTTCCTAATTCTCATCAGTCTGCTTTCATAAAAATTGAACCCATCCAAAATTTCAAAACCAAACCTTTGTAACATTACACCTTAAATCTGATCAGTTGCAAATATTTCTGTACTCTAAAAAAAGTAACAAGTTCCTTCATGAGAAAATTCTCTGGAGTCTTTAGTATACCAAATCAGAAATGAAATATCTAAGAAATTAGGTGTCAACATCACAGTTGTACCATAGCCAAGCAAGCAATACTTCTGAAATGAAAATACACTTCAGCTCAGCCTGCTGGAGGGTAGTGATGCAGTTAATCAAATAATCAGTCTTGCTACAGCGTTCGCTCAATATTGCAGAGCCATCCAGACATTTTCTGATGTAGCTTCAGTATCTTGAGAAAATATGTTGTAGCTTATTTCAGTGCCCATTTTTGTTTCAGATGAAAAGCTTTATATTTATAGCTTCCATTTGTTTCTCATCTTTATATAGAAAAAAAATTGGTTTTCTTTAGAATGTGTCATGTAGATTTATTTCATGTAACAGCCTTTCATTATATAATACTTACCTGTTTTTCAGACAGGCCTGAAGTACAGTAAAGACATTTTACAAAATGTAAAGGTAATCAAAGGGTTAATAGATATGCTGTGCTGTCTGATTTGCATGTAAGTTTGCAGTGGAATTTTTCTAGAACAGAGCCCTACGGGTTTTTCAGCCTCATTTCTCAGTAAGACTGCACGACTGGTGAGAACGTAGGTATTTTGTTTGATAACCATTAGAGTCTCATTATTCACAAATGTGGAGATAAAAAAGATTTTGAATTCCCTTATCAAAGTTAGCTAACTCTGTTTTAATGAGTGTCGAGAAATAATGTAATGCACTTTGTTGGGGTTTTTTGAGTGATTCTGACATGCAGGACAGAGTGCTTACAAATGCTGTAAAGGTTGTGACCATTAGTGACTTAATTGCTTGCCTGCTATTGCCTTTATGGCATATATTACTCTTCATGTTCATATTTTTCTTTATAAAATGGATAATTAATTGTTTAAGTACATGCTTTATTCTTTTATAGCAGTGTGACCCAGCAGAAGAAAGCATTGTTCTTTTTGTGAAGAACAATGTTTTGAAACTTGCTTTTCTTACCAGAGCTATTGTCTGCCTTTCTATTCAGTAGCTTTTCTGCAAATATATTGAAGGAAGCCCATCTTGTCCTTCTGTTAATTTGGTCATAGATGACCTTCTCCCTCCATATCTTATTTCAGGGCAAAGGGATGTACAGCAACTATTGTTTCCAATATGATGACTTATGGGTCCTCTCTACCCCAGACTTGTGTCCCAGGGTAGGTTCTAGGGTTTGTTTAGGCAGTCCTTCAAGTACAGTGTGGCTAATAAGTTTTTCTGACCTTGATTTTTATTTTGACATGGTTTCTTAACATCTCACTTAATTACTTTCCATGAGGCCTGTAACCTCTTTGTGATCTCTCTACTTTCATGTTTTTGTTTTAAATGCTGCAAATTTTGCTACAAAATTCTGTAGTACAGCTACTGATTTTTCTCTCTACAAATTCTTCATATCCTTCACTTTCAAAGCTCTCCATAACTTTGTATGTCTTTTGTAATGTACTTTGAAGATGCTGACTTGCATCTACCACCCATTAGCCATTGAAACCAGCTTTCCAAACAGATTCCTACTTTCCCTTGCCCTATTTGTGAAGAGCTCCCTGCAAACATCTGCCAAACTTTCTTCTGTTATTATCACCTCTGAAAATATTTTTCTCTATAATGGATTGAAAAACAGAAAAAGGCTTCCAAGAAGTTTGGCTGCCACACCAGTGCCTGAGTTGGCAACTGATTGTTCTGTCTCTCTGAGGATTTCATATCTGTCTGCAGCTTTGATCTCTGCACTTAAACTGGAAATCACTTGGTCGGGGGACCACCTTATTGTTCTGTGTTCAAAAAGCTTAGAACAGCTAGGTCAAATGACAGATTTTAGTCATATCAAGTAACTTGACTCTCTTCAGCATTGTCAATGAGCATATTCTATAAAGAAGTGTAGGAAGAAAAAACATACTGGGAAATAAGTGTCACTTTTTAGTTTCATGTCATACGTGCCAAGCATTTAACATGTCAAATTTTAACTGAGAATTTTGTTTTTCAACAAGCACATTTTTATTTTGTGCTTATTGATGCCAATTTAGCTACAATGATAAGCTTTTCAGCAAAATTCTTGAAATAGCTATAATTAATGCAACTGATTTTACCTTTGCTACACAGTTTATATGATAGTCTGAAAATCTAATTGATTTCCTCTTCCCATTCTGTAATCACTGCATGCTTCAAAGGTTGTTTAGTACAGCCCAATATGCATAGGCATATTTAGAGCTGTTGAAATTATAAGGAGAACTTGAAAATCATTTCACTCAGTACAGCTCTGCTGGTTTGGGAGATATGCTTGCTTTACCTCCAAGTCTCAATTACTCTCCAAAATCAACACTTCAAATTAATACCAGTTTCCTGTAACACAACTTATGTGAATTCAAGGCTACCATACAACAACCTTTGCACCACATTTCTAGTAACCTATAAATAAAACATAAACACTTTCAGAAATCACTTTTGGTTTTAGTTACTGTATGAAGTGACATAGTCAGAAATTAATTGAGTGTTCAGGGTCGTCAGGCTGTTTGTGTTTTAAAGTGTCATTCTTTTAGTAGTGGTGTGGTATTGTAACATACTACTGTAAATAAGGCTGATTGCGCCAAAGGATTTGAATCTAACCATGCATCAGTTCTGCTTACTGGTTGTATATCCTTGATAGCGATGCAGTGATTGAGTTATACAGTAAATTATTTTGTTGCCGTGTTTCTCCTAATGCAGATGGCTTAGGCTGGAAATTCCATGGCTCTTTGCTTCAGGTTTTTCAAGATAAAAAAAAGCCATAATTATTTACTATTTTCTTACCTTTATGAAGGAGAGTAATAAGTATCTAGACTGCTGAAAATAGTTTTTATGTTACGCTCTTTCTTAACCTGGCAATATGTTCTGTTGTGCAAGCAGGTTGAAGAATTATAAAAACAAATCTCTGTTTCTAGGACGGGAAATGAGCAAATCTCTCAAAAGAGCTTCAGTGTAGGGTTGTCTAGAGCAGCAGTGGACACTCTGCAATGTCTGTGCAGCTCTTATGTGGTGAGTACTTTGTGTATGGCTGCTGTTCAGTGCCTGCAGCTGGGGCATTGCAGTGAAGGATCTGGCACAAGGCAAGTTGTGAAGCTGAAGCCTGGCAGTGCATGGTTATAAACATGGTTTCTTGCTGGTGGGAAGCTGCCTTTATTGCAGCCAGTGCCTCTCTGGAAGGCTGTCTCAGGTTCTTTGTCTGTCTGTGTGCTTCAGCACAAGTTGTAGCTAGTAGTCCCAGCTTCTGGTGGAGAAGAGAGTCAGGCAGGTATAAAGCTATGCTTTTTATCGCATGCTCACACACTCAAAAATATATATTTTAAGTGAAATATTATTTCTTCAGCTACCACCACAGTAAGAGTGGGTTTATTTGTTATACATACAGGCAGACAACTTACCTGACAAGGTTATTAGCATCATAGCAGAACTTTGTATCTAAAAGCTTTTATCATATGTGTTGGAAAGGGTTTCTGCAAGTGTATCTTTACCTTGGATAATCTTTTATTTTCAATTGCTATCTGAACAAGCTGTTGTGAAACAGTTTATTGCAAAGTTATGTCTTGTGTATCTTCAGTGATAAAAACTGTGCAGATAGGCCTGTTGCGGGATGTATCAATGAGTATTATTGATGCAGAAAACCTTTATCATTTGAATTTCTGGATTTCTACAGTAGTTTTAGAATTCTGCTTGGGTTTTTTTTTTTTTGTTAGAATCTCAATTTTGAATTAAGGATCTTAACTTTAAGTTACTTTTCTATTGAAAATAGCATGTATATTTTCATTTTGAAGTCCACTAGAACTTCTGCCTGACATGCACCGAAATCATCACTCTCACTCAAAAATAAAAGGAGTTGTTTCCTAGTTCTAGAAAGCAATACCTATAGGCACATTTTGGTATGGTAGGAGATTATTCTGCAGTATAACTTCATAATATGCAAATATATATACATTATAAAATTGTAAACACTTCATTCAAATCACAAACAAAGTGAACTCTCTTAAAGGTACCTTATAAACTGAACTGCTTAATGGAATGGTTAGGGGGGTAAAAAAAAGTGTTCTTTTTGCTTTCTGAATGGACTGAATTCATCGTCGGACTATGAACTGGGGCAGAAGAGTCACACTTAGTTGTTCACCAGGAAAAAAATAACTGGAAAGAAGAGATGCAGGTTGAGGTCAGTGGGAATAAGTTTTATGGTAATATTTTTGCCTCTTTTTGAGCTAGGGCAAACTGAATCCAGGTGAAGTAGGATTTCAGTATTAAAAGGTAGGTTCTATAGCTTATGCTGTAGCAACTGTAGTGAGGGTTGCATGACCTGCAAAGGTCATTAAATCACTTCAGCTGGTCTTGCATTGGAAGCTAGAACCTGATGGATTTGGACCTGTCAGATGTTATCATGTACTGTGTTCTGACTTTGTTATGTACAGCTGAAATGAGGCAGTGCTAATTAGATAAATAAGTCTTGAATTTTAACATGGTGCTGACACAAACATAAGGCAAACAACCAGAAATATGTGAAAACAGCTTCAAAGCAGAATTGAAACAATGTAAGTAGGCGACAAGGACATTGATATTACTGAGCCCAAAGCAATACTTAATTAGCTTGCTTTATTTTTTTCCTTGGGCTCTATTTCAGAATAAATTCAGGCTTCAGTAAGAACCATTGATTTACTTCTCCAGAGTCTTGAGGAAAAAGGAGACTTAATTTAAAGACAGGAATTTAGCAGAGATGAAATATGGCCTTTCTGTGTTGAAAAATAGCATAGTTGGATACAGTGCAACAGTAAAGGCTAGATTTTCAATGGACCTCTTGCACGTGAGTTACGATATGAGCATTTCAGCCTGACCCTGACTCAGGTAGAATCGCAATTACAGTTGTCTGGGAGGGGGTTGATACCACTGTGGTCTCATGCTTCCAGCTGTGCTCTGCTAAGCTGTGCAGCAGAAGCTGGTGCATCCCTGATCCTGGGCAGGATGGATTTGCTCATGCACTTGTTTGATCTCTGCTTGGCTCTGTTTGGCTTTGTGGACTCGGCCCAGGTGGAAATTGGAGCAAATGTGAGCCTTTTCTGAATAGCACTTGCCTTCAGAAATAGCAAGAGGACTATAATCCTACAGCTGCATCTAGCCATCCACATGTATTTCAGATGGTGATTACAGTTTGGAAGTATATATATATATATGTATATGTGTACAGGCATTAACAGCTACATTTCTGGTTTCTACATGGAGATATTATTTGTTAGATCTGTGCTGTAAGTACAAATAAAAGAGTAATCTTCTTCGGGCTTTGTATATATATGTGATTTGCATTTCCTATGCTTTGCACAGTTGAATACTTGGCATTTCTGTCTCAAACATAAAACTGCAAGTAATGGTGTTTTGAATTCTATGAATTGAAAACACATAAGCTGTTATCAAAAACGCATTTGGAGAAGTGCAATCTTCTGATTTTAGAAGCCAGGAAAACCCAATTCTGGCCCTACTGCAGTGACAAATATGCACTTAGCTCCATGTACTTTCTGTGGGAGTTAAACTGTATAATAACCTTACAATTATGATCTTTGAAGATGTTCTGCATTAAATATTTAGAATGGTGGAAGGAAACATTAATTCATAGAGGAGTGTACATCTCTCCTTATGCATCCTCATCAATGAAGAGCTTATTTGTGTCAGGAAGCTTTCCAAATGATGGAATTATTATGTGAACTGAGGTTCTTTCCAAAAGCTGCAATACTGGCAGAATTGAACCCAGCTGGATGATGATAACTTCTATTTTTCTAGAAGTTTTCTTGTTAGCTTGTTGTGCATTATGTGCTCTAGAATTGCTTTGTATTATGAAAACACTGTAAAGCTAGGGAATATTTTAAAATTGACATACTACATCAGCTGGTGACTGGTTAAGTGAGGAGAAGTGGGGAACAAAATCTGTCATTTTTCAATCATCTGTTAAATTCAGCAATGGAAAATCATTACTCTGAGATAGTAATTGGCGGCCTGTGTAAAATGGGTCTTAGTCCGTTGCTCAGAATCTCACTGCACAGACGCTTGATGGCAAAACAAAGAAATACAAATCTGCTCCCTCTTATTGTGGATGGTTTGAACCACAAGGTCAGGGGCTGCAGGCCAAAGTGCATATGGTGCTCTTGCTGCATGAGGAAGCCTCTCAGATCAGGGGTCCACCCTGGTGCACATCTTCTGGTGTTCTTGCTGCCCCCCTCCTGTTCTCTCTCACAGGAAGGAATGATTTCTATCTCCAGAAAGTGCTTCAAAAGCACCAAATCTTTATGCTTACATTAAAAAACAAACAGACAAAACCCCCCAAAACACCAAAACAACCCACAAATGTGAGAAACATTAAAAACAAAAGTGTACTCTCTATATATTAACATACAGCTTGCAGTTCTGCAGGTATATTATTCTTTTAAGGCCTGCAGTGGAAAGCACTGAGGAACATTCTTTTATTGCACTCAGGTTTGCATATATCCTGATACTATGCCTTTTGCAGTTTGGCATGATACTGCATAGAACAACAAGAAGTGTATTTTCCTGTAATGTCAATTCACAAATAATAGCAGGTTAGCGTTTTTCCTTTTGTTAGCACCTCTGAGAACTTTCTGTATTGAAAACTCTTTAATTTAGAATGTTAGCAAATGCCATTTACTAAACCCATGTATATTATGAAGACTTACAAGTCAAATACTGTGTTCTAGATTTTGCAGATACAATTTACTGCATTATACGGAGACATTAAAATGGAATAGTCTATGAAAAATGATTTAACATAACTTTCTTTTGTCTTTATCAATCAGAATACATTCAGAATCTGGTTTTATATTTAATTTGGTCCTAATAGTAGTCTTAGTACTTGATCATTTACAATGTTATATATAGCTCATATCATGTAATTTCAAAGTATTTTTATTGCTTTTTTAAAAAACAAAAAATCTTTTATTAGAATTTTCTTTCTCATTTTTTTTAACAATCTAAAATTGATGTACTGCAATGCACTTCTGGAAAATAAGCCAACAACTGTGGGTTTTAGTTTCAGGATGCCTGTTCTTGGTTCATACGCACTCTCATGTGTTTGTTGGAGGGGGTAAAGTCCTGTTTACAGAATTCTTGGTAGCACCACATTGGCCTGATTGATACAGAGTTGTGTTGAGACAAAGTTTGGTTGTTGTAAACATAAAGTGCATGGGCCCGTATTTAAAAATAACCAAAAGCTCAAAATAGGACCTAGTTTTTTCAAATGAGTTCAACACTGCTTGAAACTGCCATAGGTTTAAAATGTGATATAAGTAGTTTTTAAGAAGTTGCTGTTTGGTAGTACTTGCTTTAGTAATAAGATTTGATTCCTATCGTTCAGGGTGGCAATGGGTCACTTACACAATCATTTCTTAGGTCCATTTTGTCAGGGTCGCTCAAATCAGTACCACTGTACTGTCCCCCTCCCGTCCCAAGTTCATAATAGCTGAGCTTGTTTTACTGTTGGCAACTAGTACAGCTTGTGGTCACAAGGTCTGCAGTTGAATAGCTTAAAATGCAAGGAGCTCATGTAGCTGACAACACGTAGGCAAGGAGCATTTGAATACTGGCTCTGGCACAGACTTCCAGTTTAGGCACAGTTGGGACATTTAATCTCTCGCCTTGCGATCACCATCTGTGAAATGAAGTAATACCTGCCTACCTGTCTCATAGGAGCACAGATGATTGACTCGTGCTTGTGAAGTGATACAGGAATGCACTGAATGCACATCGGAGCTGTCTGATCTCCAGATACATGGGGAATTGTTTGTGAAAAGAAACACAAAATTTTAGCAGCTGTGTTCATGTGTGTAGTGTAGTACCATAGTTAACTCCTGTAACTGAAATGAGGGATATCTATGTCAAGGTGGTTCTTGAGCCTTTCAGTGTCCTCTCAGTGACTTTGAGAAACTGGAGCCATTCCAAAAGCAGCTATGTTGCTTTTCAGCAAATTTCGTAATCCCCATTGAAAGCCTCACATGTGTGCTCTCCATTCCTTAACCCTGGCTTTCTTTTGGGCTTTCTTCGGCTCCTTTCAACAGGCCAAACCTGCAGCATGACAGCGACAACAGCTGGTATGAATTTGTTGAAGTCATTGATATTCACTCATAACCTTTAAGGCAAGAAAATCACACGTTTTGTCAAATTACACATTTTCATGGTAGGATTTTAACAAGATTTCAAGGATGCTGCTGTCCTGTATAAAATGAGATGAATTAGTCCCCTGTTGTGTTAGGGTCACTAAAACCACAGGACTATTACTGTGTGAATTTTGTGTGCAGCATATTATGACATACGTATTTTGCTTCTTTTAGAAGATAAAGGGAAAGCAAAACCCAACAGTGCAAGTCAGCAGTCTGGTACAGAAACGGGTCCTTTTCTTCCCAAACCTGGAGTGGCGGCAGTGGCGCCTGTAACACCTGCCTCATCTTCCAAGAGCACGAATGGAGCTGCTAACACAGTTTCTGAGTCTGAAGAGGAAAAAGCAAAAAAACTACTTTACTGTTCATTATGCAAAGTGGCTGTGAATTCCCTGTCACAACTAGAAGCCCACAATACAGGTGAGTATGCAAACAGTGCAAGTCAGTGATGTGTTATCATCTTTAAAATAGCGTGCAACAAGCTGTTTTTCTGGCACTGTAGTAGCCACATTTCACTAAAGAATCTTTTAGTTGAAACTTGTAATGGTGAGTTACAAAAACATTTCTGTTACTGACAACTTCATGTATGGTGTTCGATATTTTATTAAAGCTCTTTATTTTTTTTTAACCATCCTTCAGGTGCTCTATAAGCTTGACAAAATCCTGTTAAGGTAACATCAAGGTCATGTTACCTAGTCAGCACCATGCCTCCATAGTGAAGATCATGGTATGATCATAGAGGTTTCCGTAACACTAAGGTTTCTAATATGAGTCCTCTCTCATATTTCACCTATCTCTGGGTTTTTTCTGGCACAGTTTATAGAAATTTTGGTTATGATTTTAGGGTGGGCTCCTTAGATTTCCTAGGTGTCCTGGAAGCTTTTGATTATTGGAGATTAGATATGCTCCCTTTAAAAGGCCACAAGCAGCATTCCCAATGTGCTCTGGCTGTTCTGTGGTGTGCTGCTGGTGTAAAGCTTAACAAACCAGTAAAACTGGTTTTACAGCTGTAAGCCATTGAAATGGACAAAGCAGCCATTTGTTTCCAAATCAGAGGATACTTAACTGAAATATTAGTGTTTCTGGGCAGGTCTTGAGTGATTGCTGTGGTTCCTCTCCCACTCTTGGCTTATGCCTTTTTTTGTGATTCACCAGCTGTATGGATTTTGGCAGAAGAACAAACATCTTGGCCATAGAGCCACACACTGCCCCCAAACAGAGAGGCAGTGGTGATCCAGCATGCCTCTTGTTCCCTTTTTGTACAAACCCTTCTTTTATTGTCTGGCTTCCCTTTAGATCAAGGAAGTGGGAACTACACTAACCTAAACCAGATTCATCATTAGCCCCGTTCTGTGGTGATTTGAATCATCCTGTCTTGAAGATAAATGTGTTGTAGAAAGTCCCAAGGCTAATGGACAGAATTGTATCTTGCTGATCATTAATTAACTCACGAGTACCTCCTTGCCCATTAGGGTCCAAGCACAAGACCATGGTTGAGGCTCGGAATGGTGCTGGTCCCATCAAGTCTTACCCTCGACCTGGCTCCCGTCTGAAGGTGCAGAACGGCAGTAAAGGCTCAGGACTGCAGAACAAGACATTTCATTGTGAAATCTGTGATGTCCATGTCAATTCAGAAATTCAGCTTAAACAGGTAGCTTGCATGTATCTGGGGATCCTTTTGGTTTTAATTGCATTGCAGTATTGTAGCTGGGGTGTAGGTCTGTGTGAAGATGTTTTGGCGAAAAGTGAACTTAGTATTTCTTTTCTGTCACCCCACAAATATTTCTAAGTAGTTCACTATAGGTCTAGTTCAGCTAATTGTTTCAGCTGGTAAAATATGGGCTCAATAGTCGAAAAGCAGGGGTGAACAAGGTGTCAGTATCGATGAATAACATAGCAAATCTAGTTTTAAAAGCTTCCTCAAGAGAGAGATTTAAACTCTGGTCTCTTAAATGGAAGAAATTCTAGTTTGAGGTTCCCTGAATTCCATTTTGGTGCTATTGCAGTCTGCTGGGATGCTTTTTAATACTGTGTGAGAAGGAGAACGTGACTTGAATCCGCTGGTTTAGGACAATCAGCAGGAGGGTAATACTGCAGATGTGTCTGAACTGTGTAGAGCAATGTTATCATTAACAGTGTAGCTGTATGAACATGCAGCTCTGCTTTGTCCGAGCCAATTAGCCCTGGGTTCAGAGCTGTGCCAATACAGATACCTAAACAGGAAGCTCTTAACAGGATGGTACTGTGCTCTGTGGATGCATTCTCTCATTCCCTTTTATTTCAGTTATCTCTAAGACAGTATTAAATTGCATGGTGTAGACACATCCATGGATCCTGGTTCTTCCTTCAGCTAATACTGAATTATTTATACAACTGAACTTCATCAGTGAGACTGAAATTTAACTCCTACTTCCAAATACTCCTATGACCTAGTGATTACAGCTCTGCCTGGTTCAAAGCTCCTCATATGGAAAAATGAAATACCAACCAAAATATCAATAATTTGCAGAGCCTGTCTCGGATCACAGAACTTACTGTATTTGATTAGCTTCTGATTCTCTATTTGATGTGCTCCAAATTGTTATGTTTAATTTAGCAAAACTCGTCATTGCTCTCTCTAAAGAGCCTACTTAGTCTTACAAACAGGGGGCTTAGGCATATCCTGCTGATAAATCAATTTCAAACTCAAAACCGAGAAATGTTTAAACAGGTAATTAAATGTGAGGATATTTATTTCAGCATATTTCCAGCCGAAGGCATAAGGACAGAGTTGCAGGAAAGCCTATGAAACCTAAATATAGTCCCTACAACAAACTGCAGCGCAGCCCAAGTATTTTAGCAGTAAGTATTTCTATTTCTTATCACTGTCTATGTGAATTTGTGATCCTGGGGACTCCCACCACACAGAGAAAGGAACGTGACTGACCTGATGCTTCTGCAGCATTTCTCCCCCTGCAGGCCGAGTCTGCTCAGGGATCAGATTTGAAGATAGTTATGCATTCTGTCTGCCCAGTCAAAGGCACACAGACAGCACTGCGAGTGTTATTTACTGCTAGGAAGAAGAGAATAATCAGTGGGACGGGGAATGAACCATTGTGGCCCCGTGGAAAGGTACTGGCTCTTCTGGGCTTCTGCACTGCTTCTTGAGAGCTGCAATGTATATACTCTGTCTTTCTGGGCACCTGAGATAGCTCTCAGTTATGATGGATGCAGTCAGGAAAAAGGATGTAAGATGTTAAGATACAGAAATACTAATGCTCGTTCTTTGCATACAGCAAAACAGTGCTGTTTAGATGCATTACATTGCTGCAAAAGACATATCAGGTGTTTAGGGGAATTGATTGCCTATCTGCATGCTCAAGCTGTGTGTGTCTGTCACTGTCTATCAAAACACCTCTCCTGCCTTTGTACCCCTAGACCTTCCCCTTTTGCACCCACCTACGTTTCCAGGAATTCCCCAAGCTGGTTCTGCCAGTCAGCTATAGCCGAAGTTCAGGCTAGCTCTAGCACAGCACAGATTGTATGTTTATTTGCTCATGACTCAGCCTGTATTTTATTCATTAGGGAAAAGTGCATGCCACCTATGGCACAAAAACAATTTACAGGTTGGGAAGAGAAAGATGCAAATGTGTGTGTGCAAGAGGAAGCATGTGAAAAGCCTTTAAACACTGAAATATTAATATGTAATTGTGTAGAGGCAAATGAAAATGCTGCAGGCTTTCTCTGAGTCTCCCCATTTGATACGTTCTGCACACACTAATCTTCTTCACTTGTGTAATACATCATTTTATAATGTATTGCATAAGGAGAGACCTCCATTAATAAAAGAAAGGCGTGAGTATGTTTGCCCCCATAAATGTGGGATTGTGGTGCAAATCATTTTCAGTGAGACTGTAGTATATATATTTCTGGTTAGCTTTTTTTCACCACAAGCACCAGCAACGATTGGAGATCATAAACAGTAATAATTCTTTCAGAAAGAATTCCTTATGGTATTCATCTTAAAAAATACTTCTATTTTGCAAAGAGCAGCTCTTCATTGGCAGGTAAAAAGCTCACTGGACCAGTACTAGTTCCCCATTTTGACCACCCTCCTTTTCTACAGTTCATTTTTGCAAGTGGAAATTTTGACTTTTGACACTGAAGTTTTAATAGTGTTTTTTTCAATTTCTTGCACAGTTATGATTTGCATAATTTAATATTGCTCACTTGCAAATGATGCTTCCTTCTAAATGTCAGTGTGACTGCCCCTACACTTGTGTTTCTTTAAATATACAATTTAGTTGCTTTAATTGCCCTGGGAATAAGAAGACGATGTGGGTAAAATTTCTAAACAGCTGACATGAGGCTTCTGTGAGAAACCACAGTGTGCCTTTTGTCAGGGTTTATTTTTTCCCTCATGTAAAAATTGGCACGGGAGAGCTGTATTTACATTGCTTTTTTGTATGTTTTATTCCAGGCAAAACTTGCATTCCAGAAGGACATGATTAAGCCGCTGGCACCCGCTTTCCTTTCATCTCCTCTTGCTGCGGCTGCAGCTGTATCGTCAGCTCTGTCCCTTCCTCCGCGTCCCTCTGCCTCCTTGTTCCAGGCACCCGCAATACCACCAGCTCTACTCAGGCCAGGCCATGGTCCCATCCGGGCAACACCTGCCTCCATACTTTTTGCACCATACTAATTTATTGATGTGAAGAAGAGATAACTATGGCCAGTAGGAAAAGTAAAAGACAGACAGGAAAGGGGTTGAGATTTTAAAATGTCTTTCTCTTTTGAAATGCCATCCTGCGTGACACCTCAACCAACCACACCATAAAACTCATCACCGGCAGTACTGCATTTTGGAGTCTTGACAACTCTCTCAGTCTCTCTCTCTCTCGTTTTAATCATGATAGAGTGATTTGCTAAAAGCTTCATTGCTCATAACATTTATACCATTAAAGATTCACACATCTATTAATATTTTTTTTTCAATGTGTGTGATGCACCTTGGAATCAAGGAACGTAAAATATTTTCCTGACAGACTTGAAAACTAGGGTCTTCCTCATTCCCTCTTATGTAAATACTTCTCTGAAAACCAATGGAGTATAATCTAACGTGGAAAGAAAGGTAGATGAACCAAATGCTTGATTGTGGATAACATCTCAAAAATGCATTGCGTCCTTTGTTTGTTTTGGATTTTTGTTTTCCCCAGTGTGCTCTTGTTGACAGGGGTTGTGTACTGTCCTAGGTCCCAGTACTGGTGTATCTTGTGTAGTACTAAAGATGTATCATATGTCTGATTTTAATACTTTTAGTTTCTGTGCAAATGTTTGAAAGCAATGCAGCGCTGAAGCTTTTGATTATTTCTTTTGTGTCACACTTTATTTAGAGAAATTAAAATAGAAAGCCATATAACATATAGTTAAGGTTACTACTTGTTTGCTACTTTGATTTAACTTATTTTTGTTGTTTCCTCACTGGTGTTGCTAAGCAATGTTTAAAGAGAAAAAAAGCTTTTCAATTGCACATTACCGCAGCTCACATGCATTGTTCAAGAAGAGAATGGATCCATGTATTTCTACGTAAATATCTTTTTCTTCATTTCTAACTAGTTTTCTTTGTAACGATGCTGCATAATGTTGTGGCTCCCTAATGCAATAATGTACAGAACATAAAATATTTATAATTGACTGTATTCTCTGTTTACTGAATATATTGCAGTAATGTCCCACCTATCTTCTTACTTCCCCAGCCCTTTTATAAAGGTGATATCAATATGCAGTACTCAGACTGAAGTCATTATGTGATATTGGGGACAACAGGTGGAAGAAAGGAAAAAAAATAGAATTAACTTTTAGAGCATCTTTATCTGCAATCCATAATAGTAAAATGTCTGTGTATTTTTTTAAATGTACCTTTTCAATAAAATGATAAGAAAAATATACATTTCTTGTGTTTATTAATCGGTACAAAAAAGAGAAGGCTGGAACAAACAAATTTAGCTAAAGGAGTCTTCAGGAGCAGACAAAGCATTAGAGTTGCAATAAAGTATAATTACAGAACCTGTGTTTACTTCCCTTGTGTTTTAACGTCTTTTCCTTGCTACGTCCTGTTACAGCCTTTATTGGTGCTTTTTGCAGTAAGACTGTAAACATTCACTACGTTGGAGATTCAGAAGAAGGAGCAGTAGAGCCAGGTGGGTGATTATGGTTTTATTATTGCACCACCCAAATGCTACAACATGGTTATGCCATCTCTGATGGAGATTGAGGATTAACTTTAAAACCAGCCTGGGCATACCTGAGGCTGAAAGCAGGTCACTTTGGTGCCAAGACTTGCTCTGAAGTGTGGGCAAAGTAGGCAGATGCTTGATGTAGCTGGCTTTGAAGGCAGGTGTTCAGGGAAGCTTTGAAATGATCTTTTTTGCTGCTGAAAAGCTTGATTTGTTCTGTAAAATTCTTTTTTTTCATTAATACAAAGTGAAAAGTAAAGAGTTACAAGAGTAAAAAGACAACTGTAAGGCTGTTAGGGTTAACACAAAGCCAACAGGGCCGTTACATCTCCACAAAGACTGAGGAATAAAAATTCCAGGAACTTTATAGTAGAGAATTTACAGACCAACATATGCCTCATAGTTGCAACATATTAGAGCCAGTTTTATGCAAGTGTAATTCTGCCCAAGTCCCACTATTCAGTGGAGCAGTCAAGTGTGCTGTGAGAGGGTAATTCTCTGGAGAGTCACCCACCAAGGGGGAGGTAATGGAGTCCAGGCTTTTAGCATCCTCTGGGGAAATAGATACACTTGTATTAATTCTGCAGACTGTGAAGAGTACAAGGTGGTGTGGGTAGACACTATTCCATGCGCACCTATTTGTGTCTGATTTTGTAAGTCATGTTTTTTGTCAAAAATGAGATAGGTTTACAGAACTGTGTATTTTAATTGGTTCTTCAGGAAATGAGAGTTGTCTGTGTTGTAAAACACTATTTTACCTGCTTTTATAAACTACTGTCGGTGATGAGAAATTGAAAGCAATTGCAAGTTTCTGCAATTGAAAATTTTCCTATATAAGAATACAGAAAACCTGTACAAAGGAAGGGACCAGCCAGGGGTGTGTGGATTTCTCAGACAGCTGATTATTTTAAAGAGCATCTTACACTGGAGAAGTATTTAGGTCACTAAGAGTGAAAGAACATGTCATGTCATTCCGCAATGAGAGGAATTGTGAAACACAAGGAGCTAAAGGGCTATGATTGCAAGCCAGGGAAGACTCATGTTCAGATTCATATTCAACACCCTTTGTACTCTTTGCTGTGTTAATTTAGATTTTGTGTACTGTAACTCTGCTTGCCACCAAACTTATGTCCATGACATGCACGACTGAACATCTGGAATGACAATTGTATTATAAATGGCAAACCCTTTCATCATGTCTGCTGGGACCTTGTATTTTAGAAACAAGCTCTATATAAGGCAGAAAATTTGTATCATACTTACACAAAGGCTATCAGCTACTTTTTGATACGTTAGGATGTTTTCTCCTGAGGTGTAATATCATTACAGACACCTGGGTATGAAATTCCTGAATTTGTTATAGCAAAAAACTAGTACTGAAATACAATATTTGCAATGGAGTTACCACTTTGAATAAATATATTGAATGTGCAAACCACTGAGGTAATAAGGTTAAAGTAACAGGATCACATCCTCCTTTATGTCTATCATTCTAGGTTTGTTTGCTGCACTCTGAGCTGCAAGTTGCTGCTATGTAAGAAGTCAAAAGTCATAAGGGGTACTTGTGTTGGTCAGGGATTATCACTTGGCCCTGTCATCTTTCTGTAGCAGAATTAAAAGGATCCAAACTGGACGCAGACATATCAGCAGGAGCTTTCCACGGGTGCCTGTGGCTGGATGATGGTCCCTGTGCCGTAGAAGCCTTACAGAAAAGGTATCAAAGAGAAGATGTGGTCCTGTAGTCTGTACAGATACATACTTTTAAGGAAACTAGTAGAAATAGGATCTTTCGTGACCACTGCCAGATACTAGTGTTTGTGCTTCTCATTTCTGCAGGTCAAAACAATAATAAATCTTTCCCTCTGATTTTGGTCAGATAGCAGAAGGAAGAAGATGCAAGCTAGCATGCACATTGCCCTGTCCCTATCAGCACTCGAATTCCTATGATAATGTTACACTGGGTCCATCTGCTGATAAACTAATAAATGTTTCCTGTAAGGAAGAGATGACTTCATTAAAAACAAATGACCTTATTTTACTAGCTTACCATGTAATCTTGGACTAAAAATTTTATGCTCGGAAAAATTTTGTGAAAGAATTTGTCACATTTGTCTGAAAAGGAAGTATTTCACTATCTTCATGCATCTGGCAATAACCCAGTGAACCTCACTGTATATCTTTTGAATGTGTCACCTTGAATAAGTGAGGTACTGTACTATTTATTCATGCTTGGTTGGACAGTAAATCTCCACAGCTGTCATCTTGTGGTCTCAGTGGTCATGATGATTTTCCTATTATGACTAGTATCTTTTTTTAACCTTTTTTTTCTTAACATTCTTGTTTCAAGTGACAACCTAAGCATCCTCCAGTATTTATGGGAATAACCAGCGCTTCAGGTAAAACTATATGGTTTTGAGTATCTAGAATTCTTATATATTACAGTTGTTTTGGATAAAAGTAACATTGATTTAGAAATGTTTCTATTTGGTTTTCCTATTCATATTTATTTGTATTGGTAGAGTACTGTGCTAGATGCTAAATGCCAAGAGCCAAGCCCTGCCAAGCACCAGAAGTGGAGGAGGCCAAATGGAGCCTGTTGCCTTTGAAAGGCTGCAGCTGGGGGAGGTCCTGAGTGACTGCAAAAAGGACAATTTTATGCCTGTCTTCAGAAATGTCATGAAAGGGGAGCCAGCCACGTGAAAACAAGTAACTGATTGGGATTGGCCAACATGAGTTTACAGAAGGCAAAATGATGCCTAAACAGACTGTATGCTTTCTGGTCTGTGCAGAAAAGGGGGAGCAGTGAATGCCTTTATGTTGACTTCAGTAAGGCTTATGATAACATCACATGTAGAATCCCTGCAGGCAAATGGGGGTAGCACGGACAGAGCGGATGTAGTTGTTGGAGTGGCTGGGCCACCAAGCTCCAAGAGTTGGGCAACCATTTGCGGTCTGTGACAGCCAGCTGAGTGCTGTTCCTTGGGTAAGCAAGATGAAACATACTGAACGACCTGTACACTGGGAAGGAGAGCACTTGGCAAGTGTACGGGTTTCAATACGAAACCAGGGGTGCTGCTTTTCCGGGTGGTGTGCTGGAGGTTAAAGTTACCATCCAGAGGGACCGCAGCAAGCCTGGGATGTGGTTTGACAGGGATCTCATTGGGTTCAGACAAAGGCCAAGTTCTGCATGTAGGAAGGAGCTGCATGGTGCAATCTTGCAAACCAGGCCCCTCACCAGAAAGCAGCTTTACTGGAAAGGACCCGGGTGGGGGTGGGAACACACAAATTTTGTGGTGGATATATTGAGTGCAAGTCTGCAGTGCACCCTTGTGGCAGCAGAACCTAACTGAATACTGTGCTGTTAGCACAGTCGTGGCCAGCAGGTTAAAGGGACATGGTAGAACACACCTCTGTTTGGCACTTTCGAAACTGCACCCAGAATAACGTGTCCTGTCTGCAGCCTCCAATGCAAGAGAGATTTTGTCAAATTGGAGCAAGTCTGGGAGAAGGCCATAAAGGTGGTTAGGGAACAAGCACGTTGCATTCAGGAAGCTGAGATGGGTTGGTTGAGCCTGAAGAAGCCTGTGGCAGTTGTGGCCACTGTCCTCAACTCTCTGACCTGTGGTCACAGACAAAAGAGATGGATGTCTCTCAGTGAAGCTCCATGAGAGAATGAGAGGAGACAGACAGGAGCTGCAGAAAAGAACATTGTGGCTCCTATAAGGAAACAAAGGTTTCACTGTAAAAGTGGGTAAGCCCCTGAAGCAGGTTGCCCAGGAAGCCTTTTGCAATATCAGCCCTTGGGGAAACTTATACAGACCCAGGTGAGCGACCTGATCCAACTGTGAATGCTTTGAGCAGGAGTCTGGAGTAGGTGACCTCCAAAGGACCTGCCAAGCAACTTCCGGTAGTGCATTGAGGACCACAGCTGAAACCTGTTCTGCATGTGTCTCTGCGTACATGTGTTTTGGAGCTATGGGCACTTTGGGGTTTGAATTGCATATTTCTCCAGTACCCGATCACTATTAAAAAAGAAAGATCAACACAATACAAAAATTGGTCATATTTTTTAGGCAAGCATTATGGTCAGTGTAAGGGAAATGTTGGTTATATAGTAAAGCAGCAGCAAAAGGGTGGATTATAGTAGGAAAAAAATACCCAGTGCAACAGACAATAAGGCTACTGCTGCCTGAATCTGATGAACATCCACTGGGTTATGCAGGTAAGATGCTGACTGAGAAAAGGGCACCTGCTATCTCAGAAGCAGGGTTAGGTAAAGTGGAGACCGATTTCTGTGTCTGGAGAACTGGCTGGCAAAATCCTCAGAACATTGATGTGCTGTCAGACATAAATCCATTACCCAAAATTTTTCTCTCTGGAAAAAAAATATCGGATCTATATAACTGTACAAACAGAAATGTCTCCTTTCTCCTCCTTGAAATAAAGGTAGGCAAAATCTTGTGATTTTATTATGCAAGCCAGATGAAAATGGAACGAAACTGAAAGGTAGAATTCACACTTTGGCAATGATTTTTCACAGACTGTTTAAAAGATTTTGAGTGCCTCCACTATTTGACACAATTCCATGAGATGTAAGGAGACTGGGATGCTAAGGACTTAGGTGGGACTGAAGAAAATAGTAGTAAAACAAATTCCATCAACGTGAAAGTTTTTAACACGTATGTAGAGACAGAATCAGGACAGTCCCTTTACAGGAGACTGGGTAGGTGTAGGCTTCTGCAGTGGTTTTCTTACTTCAGGAACCACCTAGAAACAGTGGACAGCTTCCTTTTGCATGAAAGACCTGAGACACCCTGAAGGAAAGGGATGCCTGCCCAATCAGATGGACTGAGGGGAGCAGGAACAGGCATAACCAGACTCACAACCACAAAATGCAGCCAGCACAAGTGCTGGGATGGCCACATCTAGGCCTGTGAAGCAGGTGGCATCAGGAAACAGACCAACATGTTTCAGTCTTACACGAAAGCATTTGGCTGTAATGGTGCTGAAAACCACATTCGTTAGGAGGTGTTAGCTACTTTGAGCTATTTTCCAAGGCTAGGAGCAGCCACGGCGCACAAACTTCTTACTCAAAGACTGGGATTTACACTTTAGATGTACAATGTAATTTCAGCAGATTTAAATGCTCAACATGCACAGCAGCCTGTTGGTGCTGTCAGAGTACTAAATCTGAGGCACAGCTTTCAAGATACTTCAGGCAATGAGCAGCCTCTCTGGCACTCCAGACCCAAACATGGCTTTGGTCTAACTAAGGAAATTTCCATTTTGTTTCCTCAGGTCCCATTTTGTGTTTACTTCACGAGGTTTCCCTCTCATAAGAAAATGTCATTTTTGGTTAAGTCTTCTCCCCAGAGCCATCCACCCAAGTTACCTTTCCATTTGGACACTTCCTCTCCTCAGGTTGCAAGAGAAAGGTTTTTTGCACTGTTCAAGGTTGATTTCTGCCAGCCAATATCGTGCCATCCTATGTCTAAATCTATTGCAACATCGTCCTGCCTTGCCTTCTGATTATATCAGCTGACTCTTTGATCCTCTCTCTATCTCCTTCGTTGACCACATCAAACTATGCCACTTGTTTCCCCGGCCCTCTATCAGCCTCTTAAGTATCAGTTCTCATAGCATGTCAGAATGTCAGCTCCCTGCTCCATCTCCTGAGAGGTCTGCTTTCATTTCCCAGCAAGTGCTGGTGAGGTTTTTCCATTCTACCCTTGAAGTTGAAAGCAGCCCCCTGAACTACGAAGTCACCACACAGTCCACCCTCAGCATCTTCCCTAAAGATTGCTTAAAGCAGAAAAAATCCACCTCCCAGCCCCACCCCACCCCACAAAAAAAGCCACCACCACAACACCTGCAGGGAGAGTAAAACTGGCAGGAGATTTTTTGATGTCAGATTTTAGCACATAAGAAAGCTTAAGAGTAGGCGACAACATAACCATGACCCTTCTCATTTTATCTGTCTAAGCTCTGTCAGCCTTGACTGTGCTAAGCACATTTTCTGGCAGATCTGATGCTTGCCTTAGAAGGTCAGTGATGCCTGCAAACACTTCCTTTTCAGGATATATTACCTCCTCAGGAAGGCAGGTGGTAGCTTCATTCAAAACTAATTTTCATGTTCAACTGTGCCAAATCAGGTTTTCACATGCAATTTGAATTTTAAAATGTTCTCTAACATTTTCTGCAAAGGCTGAATGAAAAATGAATCTTCACTGTCTGACTTCACTGGAGCTGCTCTGAGGCTGTCATGGTCAAATATTGTGAGCCTACCCATTGCCAAACAGGGCAAAGGAAATAGTGGGGGTTTGGTTTATATAAGACCAAGTACACTGGCCCCATCCTTGCTTTTTCTTGACTGTGTAAGTCCTGATGGGATCACATAGAGGTGTGCTCCTGCTCTGAACACAGTCCATACATCCTGCAGAATAGCACTGTTTGCAGTGTAGCCACAGTACAGGAGGGCACACGCATGCCTTCTCATGTGTGCTGGGTTTTCATTTCCTTTCCTGCTAAATATCTGACATGCAGAGGGACAAGAGATCTGTCTCCTGTTGTCTATCTGCCCCTGAGTCCAGGGCTACAGTAATCTCCTTCCACATCCTGAAAAGTTAATCCTCCAGAGTGAATGAAGTCTGTGCCTCACTCCTTCCCAGGAGCAGAGATGCACCTCCTGTGTCTTGGCTACCTGCCTCCCTCCCCTAGCGGAAAGGCAGTCAGAGTTCATGTAGAAAAGCCCTCCAGTATGAGATTTACCTGTGACTTTCACAAGTGAGTGTTTGCTGATGAATTATGCAGCCCCCCAAAAAGGGAGATGGGAACAGGAACACAATATCTACCTGATACCAGTTTAGACTTCGTTAGTGAATGCTTTTTAACAGTGACCACTACCAAGATAAATCACAGACTCCAATTCCTTGCTGATGTTAAACAGACTCCAGTTACATTCTCCCCCTCCTCTGCTACCCATCTTTGGAATACATAAGGGTTGGGGGGACCAGGCAAGCATAGACACTTTCTACCACCTGAACCTTTTGTGGTGCCAGACCTGACACCAGACTCATAAATCGTCTCTCTGTAAACGATTTAGTGCAGGAAATACTGATTAGTTGTAGTAAAGGCACCAGAACTGTTCAAATGTAGAGGGTGATAAAAATTACATCCACATTTCATATGCAAAAGTTAATTTTAAAAGTTATAACTTGCTGTTCTCTCTCTGGAACTGAATGCTATGGTGCCTTCCAAATCATTGGAGCTGGCCTGCTCTGCAGTCCCCTGTCATGGGAAAAAACCCAACATTAAACAGTTTTGTTCTCTTCCTGAAAATACTTAGCTCCTTACATATGTTGTCTGCTATTATTTACAACTATTTTTAAAAGGAATTAATGAAATTTGAGATATTTTATATTTAAATTTGTGCCTTGTAGCAACTGTGTTGTGCCAGGATGACGCTCCACCGGTACAGAGAGGAGGCAGCAAGATGAGAGTGAGCAAGCTGGGCTGCGAGAGGAGAGGGAGCTCTCACTTCACTGGGATGGTGTGTGAGTTTCCAAGAGGTACAATCCACTGACAGGCATTTAAAGAGGAAAACATGTTTTCAAAGGTGTGTTTTCAGGCTGCCAATTTTCGGTTTACATTGCGACTGAGAAAGAATTCAGTTGTAATTTGAAATGAACTTTGTTGTCACTGAAAGAATATATAACTAAAGACTTAAACTGAAAAGCTGTATGATAGATGCTTGATAGATCTTACGAAGTGAGCCACTGAGGAAAGCACTTTACTTGGTGCCAGGAACTCCGCTTGGCCACTCTAACTCATTCTACTGGCATCTCTCTGTGCACCATGGCTTGACCAACTATAAAATATATTTGCACACTAAAACCTTCTCTTTTTTTTTTTCTTTTTTTCTGTTTTATTTTCCTAGGACTACAATTTTAGCTGCCAATTTCATTCTGTGGTTTGAAAAACCTCCGATGTGCAGTAAGTTCAGAAATTCTATTCATTTTCCACAAGGCACATTTACATTTACTGTCAACATCTCCAGAGTTGTTAAATGTTCCAAGTCAAGGAGCTACCAGAGAGTAATGAAGAAACTTGTATGATGAAGGTTTTTTCTTTCTATTCATATGCTCGTTGCATGTGTTTGCTCCAAAGTAGACATTCAACTCCATACTTCTGTAATAACGATGAAGATTGACAACGAAGGTAGACTTTAAGACTAATAGAACTTGTCAGATATTTCCAATACTTCAGTTAAAATGTTTATGAGCACCAAAATAAATTTTCTTCGTGGCATGAGAGAGAAAGGAAGTCTCTCATCCTGATTCATTGGTATTATTTGACCTTGGCATAAGGAAGAAAATGCTATTTCATTTTGTTCCTCAGGAGGCAGTGATAGAGAACTTGAGATCACTGACAAAACTGGCTTCTCAATATACTAGTATGGGTATAAAAAATAAATACCTCTGCTTTTTTGCCTCATGTTCTTAATCCGATTTGAAACCTGTTCATGAGTCTTAAATTACATGATGTTGCTTGGATGTCTTCCACTGCTAATATAAATACCAAATGGACTCATAGCAATGTTTGAATGAGGTAACTGCTCATATTCTTCAATGTATCAAAGAGGAATGACATTGAAGTAGTTACTGTACAGAATTTAAATATAGCATATCTGCTTTACAAACAGCAATCCTCTCAAAACTGTATTGACATGACAAGACATCCTTTGAAACATCCCATGTGAAAAATTTGTTCCTGCCTTGATCACATCTTAAAGCACCTGGTTCTTCTAAAATACACATAGAGGTTTTCAGAGAACAAGCAAGGTCAATAAAAATTGACTCTAGATAGCAAATCAGGTTTATTTTAAGAACATATGAATCAAAAAACTACAATCATCCCTCTTCATTTCAGAAATATATTTCACCACATTGTCAAAGGAATTTTCTTTTCTCATCATAACAGAGAAGCTGAAAATCACCAAACTTTTTTTGCTTAGTGTTTGGAAGGCTGATAGCAGAGATTGTTCCCACCTTTTCTCAAAGCTTGGCTGCATACTCTCAACAAGAAGTGCACACAATGATGCATTTCGACAGATCACCCACTTGCTTTCTAGTTTCACTTCAAATAAGAAAGTTTTCAATTCTGTGTCTCTTTAACACACAGTTGAGACAAAGGGGATTTTCATACTGCTGATTAAAAGAAACACCAGGATCTTAAAACCAGTTGGTCATTCTTTCAAAAGGGGAGAACATGGTCAGTTCTACCAGGACTGAATCAAAGCAGTGTGTGAAACAGGCTGCCAGGCCGCTGTGCTGATGAGAAATAAGCCTCTCACCCGTTATCTATTATTAAAAGGAAGAGCTAAGAAAGTAAAATGGAGATCACTCCTCAGTTCTTTTGTTTGCCTTATAACAGTGAGGAGGAAGAGGTGATGCCATTCTCTTCAACCAGGAAAGTGCCCTGGCCATAACTTTTGGAAATCTTGAATGCTTGGCTTCTCTGATCCATGGCACTTACTCTGTAGCTTGTGACTCTGCAGCCAGCCCATAGACAGGGCTGCCTTGTCATGGTAGAGGACCTAGAGCCATTTATAAGCTGTTCTCTAGGAAGTATGTACAGGTATTATAAAGAGAAAAAACTAATTTTCAAAATTATTCATATCTGACACATCTCATAACAGTAAACCAGTCTGACTAATTTTCTTATTTCTGTTTACTGTTAGGAAGGTATGACATTCAGTCTGCAAATGCTACTGGTGGAGGGATATTTTTTCCTCCTATTTGTTAGGAAGGCTTTTCTTATTTCTAGCCACGTTAAAACGAGTAAACAAACAAAATGCTTCTGCTGTATTACAACTCTGTATTTTCAGAGTTAAATTTTGATATAAGCAGACTCTGACCAGAGCCTCTTTAGAGGATAAAGAAGCCAAAAAATTACACCACCACTCCCCAGCAGAAATGCATTTCTTCTCACACTGATTGAAATTATAGAGGTTAATTATGTACATCCAAAGAAATCTCTTTGTAGGCATTGTGAAGGAATTGAGAGCCGATGCCAACTGTTTCTGAAGTTCCCACAGATTCTTCATACTAGGTCCATACAATGGACCCCAAGGAAATCTCAGAAGAGCTTGTCACACCTGAAACTGCTGCAGGTAGGTTTATAAGAGAAATAATTCAGTCTGCTAAGAAGCTTTCAGGCTGACTTTTAAAAAAGAAGGAAGGAAAAGAAAAAAGAAAGTTGATTTACTGTTGCCTGAGCACTTAGTATTGATCATGCATGCTGGTTTTCCTTTTTATAAAATGCATTTTAATGTACTAAAGAGAATCTTTCATTATTCTGAAGATACAGCTAAATTTTTAAGTACTCTTCAAGCTTTTTAACTAGCTACAACTTTAATAGTGATTAGTTGCATTTTCAAAGATTCCTGTCATACTTTTAGTGATCTGCACAGTGCCTGCACTTGGAGATACAGCCTTGGCTGAGACAAGAAGCCTAGTAACTGAGGCACACAGCTCAATACCGTGCTCTGACATGGCCTCTGTCTCCTGCTTGGTCTCCCATTGAAGGAAAAATACAGTGGACAAAAGTGTCACAGAACTTCTGCATAAAGGAGTTTCATCTGAGGACTTTGGTTTTCTTCACTAACCCAGAAAAAAAGGAGACAGGAAAGAAGGAAACAGGAAATAAGTAAACAGAAAAGAACTGCACCCCTAAAAGCTGTAAGTCTTTGTTGAACAGATACCTTGCAGGAATCTCCATGTAGTCCCGCACTGCAGCTGTCTCACCAGCTGTGCTCCTCCCTTAGGCATACATGTTGAAAAGAAAAACATGGGTCTTTGTATTAGAAATTCTGACTTGATATGCAGATAAAGACTAGCAATCTGTGATTCTTCGTGATGCTTCATGCTACCTTAAAATGCAAAACTTTAGGAATAAAAGTGTAACTCTCTTGGCTATCAGTCGCATTGGCACGAGGGATATTTAATTCACACTGCATCTCAGTGTGAAGAAAGTAATGCAGATAAATAAATCATCTTATGACCAGCTGCTGTTATTCTAAGATGAGTGAAGTTAAACATTCAAATAGCTTTCTTTTTCTGTGAAGCTTTAAGTTGCAGTTCTGCATGTCTGTAAAACTGAGTCTACCAAGGCCCTGGTTAAAGCACGTCGCATATGCTTCACCCTCAAAGAATGATTTTATTAGGAAAGCCAGCTGTACCAACACTGCTTCCCTAAAACCACAAATTAATAAGAAATACATCATTAAAATAAAAAGTACTTTTCTAAAGTACTTTTCTAAAGTATTTTTCAAATTACTTTCCCAAAGTAATCAGATTACTTCAGATTTTACTGTTACAAGTTAAATAAAATTGTTTGCCACAGAATCTAACAGGACATTTTAAAAAAATACTATACAATAAAACTTTACTTCATGTAAAGACACATTAAAAATGTAACATTTACTGACATTTATCATGCTATAATAAAAATACTAGTGATCTTTTTTTATGGGAAAATACTTTAATGCTGAATTAATCAGAGGTCATAAAAAAAGAAAAAAGCCTCAAAGACAAAGAGACAAATCCTTAAACCTGGAATTTAAGGATTTGTGTTAGAACCAAACTACATGGTGTTAAGATCTCTGAACAATGGAGATGCATATACGCACTTAGAAAATCTTTATACTTCATAGTACTACAAAGTTCTGTTGAAAATGCTCTGCTGAATGAAATTATTGCAGCTTGAAAAAACAGATGAAAGTGCAAAGCAGCTCCAGCTGGAGAATCAATAAGATGTGAGACTAAAGAACCTCCATAAATGGGTTATTATAGATTTTCTACGTAACTTCAAAACATAACTTAGAGTTGATGACTGAAGAGGACTAAAATTTGAAGCAGTTGATCATGCTGGTATTCACCCTGGATTAAGCTTTTTCCCTGAAGCCTACTAGAAAGATGTAAAACCACTGAAATGGTACTATATGGGTTGCAAAGGTCAGTCACCCACAGCACAGTCACATCTAACACAGCAACTCCTGAGTAGCAGCAAAAATACCCTTGGAAAGCAACCTGTGATCTCCCTGCCAAGTCCTGGCCTTGTGTGCCTGCCTGTGCAGGAAGGAAGCAGGTACTTGTCCACTTCAGCTATCGCCTTTTGAACCATCCCAAACCCCTGGTGGCAACTCCTGCCCCTTGTCTTCTTGGGTCCAACTAATAAGCAAGCCAAACAGGATGTAAATGAGTGCGTACCTCTCAATATGTATACTACATGCAAATTTTAACTCATTAGCCAGTATGTAATTATGCCTAATTTCACATCACTTCTGAACTTGGTCCATTAAGAAAACTTAAACTAGCATAACTTATGTTCTCTGAGACAGCAACACGCTGACCTTAAATGAACTGAATGTGAAATTGCCTTGTGGTTGATTTTTGAATTTAATTATTTTTTCTTTAGAAATTTAATTTAAATGTTGCACTTTACCAAATCTAGGTCAAAGAGATGGGATATTAAAAATAACTTGTCCTGTGAGAAATCTAGGGGTTATATTTAAAAGTAAATTCAGTTTGTGGAATCCTGTGAATCCTGAGTTTCATGGAAGTAGCCATCTCACACAAGACAGAGGCATAGGCCAGAATTTCCCAGACTTTTGTACATACTTGAAACTGACTCATGACTCTTTCTCCCTGTTATGCTTCCCTCCTCTGTAACAATTCTGGACATTACAGATGCAGGAAGAAGTAGAGGATTTCTAGACTGAGATTCTCCTTATCCTTTTTTAATCAGTTTTCTTTCTACCCCTGAAGAGATTGAGTGAGCAAAGGAGGCACTGCTACCTGCCCCACATAAGAATAACTGCAAATGATGACATAGGTTGTTTCCTTTGGATCCCAGAAGGAAGCAGGGTCCCGCGATGACCCAGCCAAGAAGTCAGCTGAGCTAAAAGGCATTGGGTAGCATCCAGTCCAACTAATCCACCTCAAAATGTAAAAATCAAAACCCTACACCTTCCAGGAATGATAAATTAATGAAAATGTTTTGGCTTGTGTGAGATGAAGCAAAATAACAAACTTGGAAATATGTCATTTATTTGTGCATTGGCGCTGATTTGCTTTTCTGAAAGATACTAGAACCTTTGGTGCCACTGGTCTTTGTTACTGCAACGTGCTCTCTGTAATTTGCTAATAGATGATATTCAAGAAAATTAAAGGGTGAATCTCTCTCTGTGTTTGGCTCTTGTGAATCACCTGGCCAGTGCCAGACAAACTGAAACCAGCTTGGCAGAGTTGGCATCAAGTGGCTGCAGGATGCTGCAGGATGCAGCGCAGTCCGTAGGGCCACCGCCACAGCTGACCCGCAGGCGCTGCCTGGCCGTGGCTGGCATCTGGTGGTTGTGCCACTTTGGCATACCTTTGCCTAGTTTTACTTTGCCCCCATGCACACAGCAAGTCCTACATTGCCTGGTCTATATGAATTCAGGGCAAGTTTATGTCTGCACTTGAAGGATATTGCTTTTGTATCAGGGATCTGATTAATAGCCCTGGTGAATGCCTGTAATTTATTCAAGTTTCTGGTTCAGGTGATTTAAAAAGAAGAAATCCCCTATGCAGTAAATGATGCAGAAATGGAGAGCTGAACAGGTGGCAGTGTACAGAAATGGGCAGTTAGGTTGTGATAGGTAGCAACTAACATTTTTGTTGAAAAAGTAAAAATTTGGGGGAGGGACCAATGGAGAACAAAGATGAAGAGCTACTTTTCCCTTGAAAAATAAATTGCTTTACTATACACTGACTAGAGGGATGGAGAGGAGGGGGTTTAAATGGTTTTTAAGTGAAATCCTGGAATAAATAAATGTTTGGAGCATGCTGTTTGCATCTTATTGCTGCAATGCAAAAGTCTAGTTAATCAGATAAAGACATGGGGGGAATCATAAGTGTGGCCCCTTTACTACTGTGTCAATTTATTGGCAGGTAATGAGTATTTCTCTTTTTTTCCTCCTGGAATTCCCAAATCTTTCAGAGAGTGAAGAGCTGTGGTGCTGGTGTGCGTTTTGATGACACCTAGTGGCAAAATTTGAATAATGCGCCAGAAATGGGAGGCACACGTGGGTGATATCAATGTTGTTAAAACTAAAAGAAAAATGAGATCCAGGGGGAGCATAATGTGAACTCGAGGTTGATGGCAAGAAGTGGAAAATAATATGTTATGAATTAAATGGAGAAGCTTCACAACATTATTTTAAGAAGCAAAAGCAGCTCTGATAACTGTATAACATATCTGCATAAAGTGCTTCGTACAGAGGAACTATAACGGGCTCTTTGGGATCAGCCACTCCCTATTTAAAAACAACTGTAAACAGCAATAAGATAAGATTAATTAGTTTAGTTCAGTAAAGTTGTCTCCTTGGATACCATGCAAGTGACTTCCGCCATCGTTCATGTGAAATAACTGGGAAGAGAGGCTTCAGGGTAATAAATACAGTGTTACAGATAGATGTTTGCCAAGTGGATTTGATGTGGAAACCCCTTTTTTCAGAGCAAAAGTTTTGGGGTTTGCCTTTAACCGCTGTCCTAGGCTCACCCCACGACAACCACCTTGCAGCAGGGGAGGGGAAGGGGGTGCAGGCCAACATGCCCCAGCCCAGCACCCTCCAGGACGTGCTGCAGCAGCTGCGTAAGAAGCCACAAGCCTCCTCAGGTAGCGTCCCTGAACTGCAGGTAGGCTGTTTGAGGATGTTACCTATGTATTTCTTTTACTGCCAAGCTGGATCTGTGAGGCTATTAAAGTATGAACCCTGAGAAAGACTTTTCACTGAAGGGTTTAATGCTTTTTGTTTAGTTTCAGTCTTCAAAAGTACTTCTCCTGTACCTTAAAGACGAGCTCCTGAGAGGTCTGACATCACCGTTACAGACCTGCAAAATACTCAGATCTCTACCCTACCACACAGAACAATTTTTTTCACTCCAGAGATTTTCAGCTTTTTACCTGTTGTGTGTTTTTTGAGCTACCTTCTTTTTGATGGAAACAGCTCTGAAATCACCTAAGGTGTTTCTGTTTAGCTTCTGGTTCCCATGTGATGTCTGCTAATAGATGGTATAGATAAGGGGATGTGTACACAGGGAAGTAGGCTGTTGTAACCGTGCTGCTTGTATTATCCCCCCACCTCCTGCTGTGTGCCATGTATTGAAAGCACTGAGCCTTCATTCAGCCTGCTATAACTATTTCTGAGGGTACCACCAGTTTGAGATTCCCCAGTCAATTGAACATTCATTTTAAAAATACAACTTATGCGTCACAGACAAGCAGTGATATTAAATAGCTGGTTTTCTCTTTAAATCTCTGACAATTTAATGACTAGTTAACTATTTGAGGGCACCAGTATTAATGATTTGCACACAGTGACATACACAGCTCCATTTTCCCATCAGAATGTCCTCATTTTCACTTTGTAATATCGCAGTTAGAGGTCAGCAACTACTTTAGCTTCAGGACTCTAAGTTAGAAAGCAAAGCAAACAGAAACTTTCAAAAACTTCCCTCCTTCAGCAACCTCCATAATTTTTCTGCTGTTGGGACAATATCCCAACCTTTAAAAGTCCAGTTTGGGGGCTTTTTGCCTCATTTAGATTTTTCCCAAGGTTGAATGTCAGTTCTGCTTATGTATTTTTGGTTTGGTTTTGTTTTTGTTTGGTTTTGGTGTTTTTTTTTGGTAAGTATATGATTTAAATACATCAAACAAACAAACAAAAAAAAAAGGCAAAGAAATAAAATATCAGTATTCTTACAATATGCAAATGAAGTCTGTGCCCAGGCTTTAGCTAAAGCAAGGGTTAGTTATTTGTGCTTACATGTAAGGAGAGAATTGTGTATTTCCAACTTAAGTGATATATAAGGCCAATAGGCAATGACACCAATCCTGCATATTAGCAGCCTCTTCGATGAGATAAATGAGAGCCTCTATCTCAGTTTAGGTAGCAGAGCTAGGATATGCAAACATACATTGACCCTCAGGGTTTAACAAGCTGTTTACACCTCTGGAAATAGTGCAGACCCCATTCAGACCTGCTGCGGCTCACTAGTAGAGCTTTAGGAGCAGTGATCCTGTGCAACATATACTTGTATGCAAAGTCTGTGAAAGGCTGCAGCATAAAGAATAAAACAACCTGTTCTTCATGTTGACTGAGGCTAGCAGAAGATGCAATGAGCTTAAATTTAAGGAAGGAAGATTTAAATTAGATGTCGGGAAAATTCTCATGGTTTGGGTGAGTAAGCATTGGCATAGATTGCACAGGCTTTGTTCTTAAAACCAACAACAGAGGTGATTTCAAAACCTCTCTGCAAACTTTTGCCAAAAATTACTCACTGCAGAGAAATGTGTTGACTGACACCTTAAGATCCCTCGCCGCTCTAGATTTTAATAGTCTGTATAGGCACAGTTCATTGATTTGCTGGTTTGTTCAATCGTTTGACATCTTAGCCCCAGTAATTACATCAAAGGTCCTCTATCAGCTGCTAGTATGGTTGCATTATACAGTGCTTTGATGCATTTTTACTAATTGGCTGCCTCTGTATTATTATTTAGTGTGCATTAACTTTTAGCCTGACTCATAGAGAACACTTCAAGTACAAGTGCCAAACAATAATTAATGCTGTTAAAAATACACAGCAGCAAAAAGCAGAAACTGAGAGCAATGAATTAAATATTTGCTGCTTTTTCCTCAGAAGGCTCCAGCATGAAAGATTATATGGTATCAGCTGCTCACATAACAACGGGGGTTTGTGCCCCTCCTGTTAGATCAATGCGTTTCCACCAAGGATTCACTTTTTCCTGGAAAATCACAGTAATTCAAGAGTTCAGCGTTATTATGAACAGCTGTGAAGTGCCTTCCCCAGACAGGCAGTCTGGCAGGGTCACGAGCCTCTTGCAGCCTTTCTGCTCCTTTTCCTGCCACATACCTGCTAGCGCAGAACTGATGTGGGGTTACAAGACAGCGACCACTGAGGCCAATTCTTGAGGTAGAGGGACAGCTTGTTAGCTGAAAAAGAAGTTATATTGGTATCAAAAGTCATCTTTGTTTTGTCTCCAGAAAAGATGAGCACAGCTGTCTAGCTCATGTTCTGAAAAGCCACTGGGGCACAGTTTTAAGAAACTCAGTCCCACTTTCCCACTACCTCTAAATTAATAAAGAACCCAAGATGTCCCCATTGCTCGTTTTGCAGCTGCTAGAAGGGTTTGTCATAGGTACATTTCAGTCACAGGTCTGTCTGATAGATAGGGAAATATAAATTGGCAAATAAATATTTATGATGTATAGTCACTTGGATTCTTTTATTTATAGATTGTTCCGTGTAGATGCCTATCACAACAGTAAAACTAAAACTGAGCTAGGTTTCAGCATTTATGATTCATCCACTATGGAAGGCTTAAATCATCCGCCCACTAAATGGAATGGTTCTGAACTAAATTGTGAAGTCTTTATAAGTGTCAGTCTTGCAGAGAAAAGAAATTTATGTTACATAGTTTTGGCGTTGACAAAAAGGCTATCTTGAACACGGGGGACTTACTAACCATCCCTTGAATACCAACAGCAAAGCTTAGAATAACTGACACTAAAAGAGTAGCTACTGGAATTGGTGTGTTTGTAAAAAGACCAGGGGGGTCAGCAGTGATCCCCACCTAGCTGTATACCAAAGGGTTTCTAAAAGTCAAAAGCTATTAGGTAAAGTAATGGCTCTGTGTGTGTATAATAAAGCATTTCAGCCTCTCCTCCAAGGTCAGAAGACAGCTACTTCAGATCTACTGATGTGAACCAATCTTAGACAATAAATGTAGTGTCGTAAGTTAAACACAAACAGCATAAGAAAATATTTGGAAATAGTTGTCCTGGATTGAGCTGGGAGAGAGTTAATTTCTTCTTAGTAGCTTGCACAGTGCAATGTTTTCGATTTAGTCTGAGAATAATGTTGATAACACACCAATGTTTTAATTGTTGCTAAGTAATGCTTACTCTAATCAAGAACTTTTCAGTCTTTCATGCTCTGCCAGTGAGGAGGGGCACAGGAAGCTGGGAGGAAGCAGAGACAGGACACCTGACCCAAACTAGCCAAA
>JANHGB010028277.1:12328-25728 GCA_026283785.1 Coracopsis vasa | reverse complement strand
TAGGCCACCAAAGCTGGACGTGTCAGAAGAAAGGGACTAGATGAAAAGCAGCCAAAGGGACTTCCTGGCCGGGGATTGTGCAGACAGCCATCAGCCTGCTTTCATAGCAACACTAGTAACAGAAACATCCCCAGAGAGCCATTTGGGCAAACAACGACAACAGATGGATCTTGGGAGTCCAGCTTCTCCCTTAAGCAACATCTGCTGATGTTAGAAGTATCCAGAAAGCCACACCACACTTAAAAATGAAACAAACGAATGTGCAGGAAGAAGAACAAACCGAGATAAATTAGCTGCTAAAGTGCATACTTGTTGCAATAACCTGCATTTTAACAGTAAAGCTGCATGAAAATGTTGCATAGCAGCAGTCATGCTAGATAGAGACCAAAGATCATTCGGTATCATAATCAAGAATCTGAGCCCAACGAGGGCTGGTCACGTCCAGAACTTGCAGATATCAAACTCTCGATCCTGCTCAAAACAGAGTTATTTACTATCCCTTCTGGTTTACATGCATATCCCTCCTAAAATGTGAGGAAGGAAAACACTTTAAAATATTGGAAAGCGAAGCTTTGTTAGATTCTTGTGTGGTTCTTAAGTCTTGTGATCTGTTTCAAGTCAGAAAACTGAGAAACAAAATATGTACACTGACTGAAAGGTGGGAAGAGGGAACACCAAAGCTTCACATGGATAACCTATGCATTTATAAAAGAGATGGGAAAGCATATTTTTGAAACTACTGTCCCTAATTAAAAACAAACAATAAAACAATAGCAAAAAAAGGCCAAACCCCAAAACCCAGCACTGCAGTAACATTCTGTGAAATTCTCAAACTTGGTACTACATCTGGTCATTGGTAAGTAAGTTGGTAGCCTGGTGGCTGCCTATACAGAAAGCTATGCAAGTTTCTGGAGCACAAGTGAAAACTGAGTAGTTTATAGAGTTTAATTTCATTTTTCATAACATTTAATTTCTTTCCATATTTCATATCTTTGAAACCAGTGTCATTTTTAGCTCTTCAAAATACAGGGGCACCAGTTTCGTTTTTGCAAGCCTATATATTTAAAGGAGGGTGTTTAAACAGTGCTGGCAAGTCTGTATTTCTAAATGTTAGTGTTCTGGGTTTCAGCTAAATAAAGCAAGCAGGATTTGCAGTTGAAAAATTAAGGTTGTAAGCTCAAGAAAATATGGTTAGAAGAAATATGTGGAAAACCAAAAATGCCGATTAAAAATATCTGTATTAAAAATGGACCATAACGCTTGCTGCAATGGTACTGTTACCGACGCAGTTGCTGTAGAAAGCAGAGCACCAAGAGCAAGTAAGGAAGTACAGGAATTAACTTCTAGTTACTCCAGCAGGGCAGAGCCCAGTGAATCACACTAGGAAGCACCGATCAAATCCTCTTATGTAAACATCATACAGGGCTGGCACTGATCCTCCATGCACCCTAGGAGGACTGCTGATGTGGCATTCCCCAAACACACATTTGCTTTGCGTAACTGTGGGCAGTCATTCTCGGGCACAGGGGGCCTGAGTATAAGCCTGCGTATCATCTGCTCAGGGTGAGCAAAAATAGATGGGGAAAAGCAAACTGAACACGGCTTTGGGCTCCCAAGGCTACCTCATACCCCTCTTGTGGTCACTGCCCTTCCCAGACATAGGATATCTTCCCTCAGCACACCTATGTCCCATGCCTGTGTCCAAGCCCATAGAGACCCGGGTGGCCTGTCCCAGTCCCAGGTCCTGCTGGATATCCAGAGCTGTATAGCTGGCATTCCTTTAGGTTTCCCAGCAGTTTTCCACCTCAGTGCAGAGTGCCAAGGGCCTGTCTTCTCTTTCACACCAGTGTTTAACTTGCTGAATCAGGACTCCATGAACTGATTCAGACCTGGTTTCTGGTGACTAATGCCAGGCACTCCCTTCCTCCTGGGCAGTGGTAGCTCCACAGTGCTCCCAACCCCGGTTCAGCCAGGCAGTTACAGGATTTGAGACCAGATGTGCTGCTTCACCCCGCTGAAGAAGTGGTGACGGATAAGGCCTTATTTCAGATGGCTGTTTCTTATTTATACAACAATGTCAATTTGTAGTCTGAACATTTTTGTTCAAGAGTATCATAGTTATATGACCATAAAGTATAATCTCTACACATACGGATCCTACAGTTTACAGGACTGATCTTCCTGAAGAGATTGTGGGTGGGGTACTGTGAAATTCCAGTTGTTGCTCTTCTCAGTCAGCTGGGATCAGATGTGGAATAAAGTAAATATCTTAGGAGTACTTTTAGCATTGAAGACTTTATGATAGGCATAACTTTATCTATGGAAAGCTGTCTTCTAATAGGCTGTTTTATCATTCACACTTAGAAGTCTTACGACTTAGAGGAGCACTCAGTAAAAGCTCTGGCACAACTTCCATTAGCCTCTACTCACCCATCAAACACATATTACACAAAAGTGTAATATAATACAAAGAACTTCCAACCAAGACAACCACAGAGCATCACCACCGGCCGTTCTCTGCAACTTGTCCCTGTTTTGTTAGCAAGAGTTTTTAAACATTAGCAGTTTGATCACAGCCGTGATCTCTGTGGTTGCAGGAAGACCACCAGTGTTCGCAGGTTCCTCCAGCATGAGACTGCCTGGTCAAGTGTGGGGGATACCCCACATTCTTCATTCGAGGCTACTGGTGAGACAAAAATGTTTGTTGTGCTGATCAGGCCCATGCAATGTGTGCTGGTTTTCTGTTGAAGGCTTCAAGTGCAGAAGCTAAAGACATCCCCAGTGAGTTAAACCTTCTTAAGTCATTCATTTTCTAAAAAAGCCTCAGAGATCCTTTAGCCTGGGGTGGATTTTCCTCCTGTGGGTTTTCTTGGGTGTCTTCAGTTTTCATACCTTGAGTTAGATAATTTCTCATCCTCTGAAATATCTCTGGTGTGTGCATGAATACAAAAGGCAGCCTGCAGGACTTGCAGTAGTTTGTCTTAATTTGTCAGTGTCAGTGTAACTGGATGACCCAGACTCCCATTCTGCTCTTGACTTCAGGAGTGTCCCACTGTTTTGAGTTGAATTTCTCGGAGTTACTGCAAAGCTATGACTCCGGAAGTTGTTGAGTTTTATCTGTTTGTGTTTCTTTCTTTAATAGCTGCCTATGGGAAGTTCAAGATGATGTAAACATGGTCAGGCCATTTCCCACCTCCAGATGTGATCCTGAACAATTATCCACTATGACAAAAAAAAAAAAAGATGCAAGGGTACATTGTGGCATGTCACCTGATACTACACCCATTTGCATTGCTCAAATACTTGCAAATTTAAGGAAAATGGGTTGTATTAGAGCATTAGCTTCTATTCTTTGCCTTTTGTGAATGTTTCCCTAATTTCTAGGCAAACTTGGATGTTCCACACTCCTTTGCCATGGCACCCTGTGAAACATCTGTCTGTTGTCCTTTGGGCCTGGTAACATCAATCACATTTTTTGTTCTTACTTAGAGATCAAGTTTTGATGCCACATGAGGCAGCGCCCTGACGAGAAGAAAACCTCACGGCACAGCTGTAGTTTCAAATGCTCCAGCAGGTTCACTTAGGCGTACTATTGCACAATGACCTAGTTTAGAGCTATCACGGGGAGCAATTAATCTTTGTCACTCCATACTCATTCTAGAAGCACCTGAAGCCTGGAGAACTCCCTGAAGCCATGTCTCTTCCTGCCAGCTTTCTGCAGAGGGGCTCAGTTCTGCTCCAGAGCACATTTACTTGCTTCAGTAGCCTAGAGCCCCTCCAGGGTCCCTAGATGAAGACATCTGTCAGTACAATAGCAACAGAAGTACTGGTTACACACTGTAATCCACTGACTTCTCATACACACTCCAAATTTGATGAGGGATTAATTTCTTTTGGTGTCTGCCTCAGTCAGTCTTTAGTAGCTCCTGGTGTTACTCTGGCAGTACATTTTCTTCCCCTTCAGTTCCTAAGTACTTTTTGTGGACCATATTTTCTCCAAATCACATCCCTTTTCAGCTGTTGATTTCTGCAGAGAGCAGCAGGTGCCTGGACAGCTCATCGCACATGTTGCTCCAATCATTGTGTGCTGACATCTCTGCAACTCCTGCTTTCCTGTATGAGGCTTTCCCCCGCCTCATAGTTTGGAGAGCTCCACCTCCTTTGGCCTTTGTCTTTACATCATATGCAAATACCTTCTGGCCAGGGACCCCCTTAAGCTTCTTTCATCTGACCCATGGGATGCCTGTGAATGCATTGCACTTGGGCCTCCTCCAACTCTTTAGTCACTTGACTAGAAATGATTCCTTGAAATTCTGCATCTGGTCTAAATGACTCACCCTGAGGCTGGGAATTCACAGCTGATACCTTTGAAAGAACACCCTAAATTTCTGTCTCAGTGTTTAGAGCTCCGTAGGTAGCCTGTCCATGGTGTTATCAGTGACATTATATTCTTGAGCTAACAAACTATGAGTTGCCCTTTTGCAAACTCTCTTCAAAGTAAATGGTCATACAAGAGTTTCTGATGGCCTTTCCCTGGGCATGCAGCCTCCCTGTATTACTCATTCTGAATTCAGTACATGAAATTCTGCCTCACTTAAACCATCTTCTGATCAGAAGTAGAGGGAAACCCCCAGCAAAAGCTTCCTCAATGCAAATAATCGCCTCTGTGGAGGTTGCCCTATTGATGCTTTTTGGTTTGCTGTTTATTCGGGATTTCCAAGAAGCCAAGTTTCTGCTTTTTTTCCATCCTGCAAGTCAAGAAAGGTTTTATAAGACTCTACTTTGCAAGATGCACAGCCTACATATTCAAATTAGTGGCAAAAGGCTTTGACCCTGCCATCCAGAAACACTGTCAAGACATTGTTCTGCTTTCCCTTTACCCTCGAAGAGTGTTAACTCGCTGACTGGAAAGCCCTCCTCCTACTCAAGGCCACCAAATGTCTTCGTAGAAGAAATGTTTTTTCTGTGTTGAGCCCACTGCTGCAGGTGCAAAGTGTGCAAAGTATGCAAAGGCTACCAGGGAAAGGCAGTAACGTGCCCAGAGTGAAAAGCAGCATTGCTTTCCTTCACTGCTGCTGGCTCAGAGGCAGCAATTACAGTATGAAGCTGCACAGCATGTTATTAATAAAATAGAGCACCATCTCTTGGAGGAGGCTGTCTGGCCCAATCATTTTAAAGTATTCATTCTCTCATCTATATAGGAGTGATCAGGGACTGGGGACTGCAACCAGGAGGCAACTGAGCTGCCCAAAAGTTAATGGTTGAGTTAAAGCTGTGCACAGTTTTTGTGCAGTGGAAAGCTTAATTCAAGTCCAGGCAGTGACAAGAGACTCACGAGACTCCTCTGAGCCTGAATCTAGCCCTTGAACAGGGAGCTAGACCTGCAGAGTCCGGCTTTTAGGTGGCCAGCCTTGCTGCGAATAAATTTCTCTTGGTAAACGGATAGCAACCGAGGCACTTTGCCAAAATGTCTTGTCCTTGTTATCACAGTGAAAGAATATTGACTCATACCTCTGCCAGTTCAGTTTAGGGTTGTTCTGTGGTCAAAGATTAGTAGGGTGATGTAAGGGACTGATCCAGGTGGATTACCAATACCTTTGCAATAAAACAGTTGTTTAAGACTTTGTCTCAAGTAAAATAGATGTTCTTATGAAGATTAACATTAGAATCATATATCGTGGGGTTTTGTTCCCTTTTTTTCCTTCTTCACAGAAAAGAAAGGCCTAGAATAATTTATTACTGTGGCAGCACAATCTCATTTAACTTTACAAGCTCTGTAATGTGAAATGACTTTCATATAGCACAACAGCTGACACGTAAAGATAAACATCATTATTTTATTACATCTGTGACTCATTTGACATCAGTCCACATTTATTCATACTTTGAGGAGCACATTAATGGGTAGAAAATTTGTTTTAGTTACCAAACAACTGAATATTTTCATTCATTTTATTTATGGTGTATATCTACAACTGTAATAAAATGCAGACATTTAGGGCAAAAGTCCTTCCTGAGGCCCATGGCTTGTGATCTCAGATTTGTAGGCAGCAAATAGCTGGGATTTTTTTTCATTTATGTCTGTGAGGGAACTGGAGTTAGTAATGCTGGTAAAATAACAGCTGCTGAATGCTATTTCCCTACAATCCAGCAATTATAGCACGTGCCACCACCTGATAACTTAATTATTCTCTTGCACAGTCCTCACTCTGATGGTTTCAGATATTTGAATTCTTTCTTCTTCTCCCAGGGTATCAGATGGCTCTAAACAGTGAGTGTGGTCTAATGGGCTCTATGCAGGAGGCTCTGCCTTGTTTCTTTCCCTGAAGAGGAAGTTGCTTAGTAAGCAGGGCCTTATGTGCTCATGAACAGAAATAAGGAACATGTGGCTAAGACCCTGCTATCTGTGCTGTCTCCTTCTTGCTGAAGGAAGGGAAGAGTTTTTCTTTTTTCCCATCATTCTGAATGTGAGAGTTGTTGATCCCCTGTTGCCAAAAAATATCTGAGATCTGCCCATCCATCTGCTGTTCCTGTGGGACTGCAATGCTGCGCTTCCCATCCCCACAGTGTGACTCCAGTGCTTCCCTTATGCACAGGAGGAAGATGGTCCTTTGGCAGCCTCCAGCTCTGATCCCATCATACCTGGTAATCTGACTGCCTTCCACTTACCTAGTGTATTGTAAACATTTTCTTATCAGTAAAAGCCTGTAACAAAAGAGGAACCCAGTGAGGAAAAAAAAGACCCAACTATAAGAGTACTTATTTTCTAAGGTGACCATGAGATCAGCCATTACTCATTCTTCCAGCTACTACATAGACACTTCTGCAAGTACTATATGAAACCAATAAGCAGCTAAATGTTTTATGTTGCTCAAGAATTGATATATGCATGTTTCAGTTCTTCAATCTGTTCCATTCCTCTGATGATTTTTTATATCTATCTCCATTGTCCCACTACTTCTTGGGCTTGACTGCTGAACAGGTTTTGGTCATGGGCTTCTTTTGACTAAGCAGATAGAGATGAAGTTTTCACACTGCCTGAATATTTTAATTGGAAGACTCAAGACAAATATAAGAGGCCACCAGATCCCTTCCTGTTACCTGTAAATAACTTTCAAAGACTACTCAGAATGCTGTAGACATGTCAAGTTTTCAGTAATCTCAGAAAAAGAAAGGGAACATCCTAACGTAAATACCAAGTAGTATATGTTATGTGTCCTGGGGGGCCAGCATGCCAATCAGACTGAAAATGTGCTCTTCAGTAGAACACTGCTGCAGTTTTAATCAGCTTTAGCTATTCTTTTCCTCTTTTTTTCAGAGTACCATATTTACCAAACTGTAGGGCAACCTTGAATGCAAAGTAACTTCTCACTGCCTGTTTTAGGAGGCAAAAAAAATCAAATATCATCACATGCTGAAATTATCATTGCTGAAAATTCAGCATCACATGCTGAATTATCATTGCAATCCAGAATGATCCTATCTCTGACAAACCACCCCAATGCCTGATAGGGATCAGAATTAATGTGGATAGGAAGTATGCTGGGTTTAAGAGCTGGGCTTGTTCTCAGACAAGGCAGTTGCTGGTTCCATGTGCACTCAAGAAGAAGCCAGCAAATAAAAGTTGTAACTCTTTAAATCTTGAAGGTTATTTCCAGGAGAGTTTCTGGAGAGAAGTGTACAGAAATGACAGTAAAGACTTCCTCAGTAAAGAGCATGTGGTTTTGTGACTATGATACATGGATAATGACATAAATGCTACCTGCAGGCAATTATGTAGTTTATGGGATTCTACAACATACCCCATACATTGGTGGAAATAATTGTATCGGTAATTAAAGGTGTACCTTGTGCCTAGACCTGGGATCAACAACTGTGGGAAACCACAGCAGGTTCAGTATTGGGTTTGGTAACCAGATTGTAAAAGAAGGAATCATGAACTACAGATATTCCTCCCCAACAGCAGTGCCTTCAGCTGGCATTTCAGGATGTTGTTATAAGCAGTACTACCCTCAGAGATCCTTTTAAAACATTTGATAAAGTTACAAAAGTAATTACATTTTTGTCCAACTTTATCCAGGAAATAAGTCACCTGGAGACAGCATGCCTTTCCAATATGCAGCCAGCCAGATCCCATGCAGAAGAGCTGCCTTATGTTTCTGAGTGCTGCTTTGCTTTCTGTGCAACTTGTGATTTCAAGGGTGAGATTGAATTTGTGGCATAACAGCTCAGATGGAAAAAGTGCACATTAATTTCAGGGGTTGGCTGAAAGTCCTGAACATGGTACATCCATCCCAAACTCTACACAGACTGAGCATTTCAGCACTGGAATCTCTTATGAAAATTACTTCAATTGCTTTAGTTGATTTATGATTTAGGCTACAATTTATTTGGGAATCAGGTTAATTGCGGTTAAAGACTGAATGCCCAAGTTTCCAAGGAGAAGTCCTCTCTCTCCCTTTTTCCCCCACCCCAGTTTCAAAATCTGGAAGAAAAGACCCAAAATCATTAAGGTTTATAGATATATTTAGCTAGAAACAATTTTTCTGTAGTTAATAGCAGGTTTGAACAGAAAGAGTTTTAAAACTTTTGCAATTCTTGTGACAGATCCAAACTTCCCGGAAACTGCTGAAGACACGCTTCAGATGTATGGTCCTGATTACGCTCATACTCATGTGATTGCCTGGATTTAGCTGTAGCATTCAGACTTCCAGCTTACAAGAAGTTTGTTGGGGGTGATTCCCAAATGTTTCCGTTCATTCAGCCAAGCAGGGCATAAACTATGCTCTAAAAACAGGGAAGCTGATATAAAATTATTTTGTTTGGATCTGTATCCCAACGTTGTGCAACTAAAGTGCTCAGAGGCATGTGAAAACATGGCTTTGAACCACAGGAGAAAAAGTCATGGCTCAAGGATGTATTACACATACATGAGGACTACACGGATGACTTGAGAGCTTACAGATGCTGGGGAGGAATACATTTCAGGAAGGCCAGGGCTGTAGATCATTGCCTGGCGTCTCTTTAGCTCTGTAAGCTGTTCTCTCCAGGATCAGGTTTCAGAAAGGAATGCCGTCATGGGAGATTTTACACCATGACTAAAACTGCTGACTTTGCAGCAGGATGTTTAACCTCCTATTCCAGGCTCAGCGCTTGCTTTATTTACTAATGCAGCTCCTAGTTGTTGTGTGGTGGAAGAATAGGAGTAAACGCTCTGTCTTGGGAGTGCATTTGAGTGAGAAAGTACCACTCATCAACCCAGCATTGTAGTCTCTCCTCTGAAACTGGGAAGAGTCTGCAGTCAGGAAGATATTACAAGGAAAGAGCATGAAAAGGAATTAGAGTTCACTGTCAGTTCTGATCCCAGCAGAAAACTTATCCGTAGAATAGAGCATCTCAGGCTGCAATATATCTTCTGGTACATTTTCCATGCTGGGAGGGAGGATCTGGACAAGGTCCACTGCAAAGGCAACAGCTGCAGGAAGGTTTTATGACCACATGGTTCTACTAGAAACATGGCAATTTGGTGTAAGGAGATTGACTTGGGACAAACCCTCAAAACATACCTTTTGCTGTATAGCAAGAAACTACCAGCCAGGGGTAAAACCTCTACCTGCAGTCACACCAAAATATTATTTTTGGTGAAATAGTGGGTAGTCAATTATTACTCTGAAATATCAATAATACTGAAATGATGACAGTTTCTTAATGTCACAGAAATACCAAGACCAAGGTTCTTATTTAGCTGCTTTTTTGTAGTAACAAAAATATACCTCAAAATACAAAAGTTCAAAATGAGAAACCTGTTAAGCATTGCTAACCTGTGCTGTGGGATTGGTTCAGTCCCTGCCAATGTTCACAGGTTCTTCATGAGTAACAAGGTTTTATCTTGAACCCCAGCTTCCTGAGTCATGGGATTTTATGAGATTCTTCCCTCTTGTCCTTCCCCTCCTGTTGGCAGCCATCATGGAAGTATTTGAAACAGCAGGGATCCTGAAGCCTGAAAAAAAAAGAAAGCAAATAAAGCCACCTTTAACGTGTATATACCTACATATGCATACACCCATATACCCATAAGTATATGTATATATAGTATGCATGGGTGCATCCATGTGTATCTATCTGTCTGTCTGTCTGGAGGGAAGCAGACACATAACCATCTCGTGATCTTTGTTAAAGCAAGGATTTCAGTTTTTGGAAGGCAGTTGCTGGCACTGCCAACCCTCTAAAAAAACCATCAATGAAAGTTAGGAGGTACATAGCTGGTTTGGAGGGGACTCAGCATGCTGCCAGACTAGACCCTTTAGGAGGCAACACACTATAGCTTTGGTCTTGCAAGCGCTTGATCCACTTGAGCATCATTTCACATGGATAGGGATGGTAGTCAGCAGGCAGTGGGAGCTACCCATGAAGGAGCACAAGAGCTCCGGCTCTTTCATCAGGAGATTCCAGTGTCCTGATACCTCACTTAGTTTTCTCACTCGTGGTAGTAGTTTGCATCATGCATTGTGAGGTCAGAAGCTAAGGATCCAAGAATTACATTCTTCCTCATGAGTAAGCTGTAGCATGATCTGGAATGACTCATCAGGTTAAAGGGTTGTAAGGCTAAGCCGTTTATGAAAACACACTGTTAAATATTGACTGAGTTTTCTAAGAAGGTATTTTTTACATAAAAAGCATGAAGTGCCTCCAGTAGGTACTAAATACTTAAATACAGTTTTTGTCAAGTTTCATAATTCTGTATTCTGTAGACTTTGCCTCTTTTTTTTTTCTGTATCACAAAATAAATTTTAAAGAAAAAATACCCCAAAACCAACAAAACCCCTAAACCCCATAAATGCCAGCAAATCTTCTCACCATCCAGTATATTCAGACTTATTTAATTAACTTGACAGGCTTGGTTTTTACCAAGCTCTTTCTGTGGCTATGATAAATTATATCTTCCAGATCTGATTATTCATTAAATGCCTACTGTGAATTTCAGGCTCCCTCATGCTTAAAATACAGTGCATGCTTAATGGGATTAAGAATTAAAATATGTTTCTTAATTTTATTTAATGTATGACTTAAAATTACAGAATTTAAATTCTAAGGATGCCACAGAACACATCAATTAACTGTACTGAGCTAATTAGCTTTTATAATCATTTTTTTGACTGCAGCACATATATTTTCAGACCTGAAAGAAATGACTGGACTGTTTATTCCTGAGATTAGCGTAAAAGCCTTGTTGTGATTTCAGTGGTGGGCACATTTTAATCCAGTTTTGCAGTAAATAATGAATGACTAAATCCTCATTGCATTTATCAGAAAGATTGAATGATGAAATTAAGCTTTATTTTAGAGTACTGTTCCCCACTGTTTCTTGAGTGGTGTAATAAGGTCTTGGAAAGCTTGTTGCAGGACTTAGAAGACATGAACATCTCACTGCTTTGCTATAGCAATATGCAGAAATTTAGCTTTCCTGCAGTTGGGGAGCAGGAATAGAGTTGAGGTTCTTGGTAGCTGCTGCTCAGAAACCCACGAGCCTGGTGCAGTGCACACCGATGGTTACAGGGAGGTTCCCACAGCTTCCTATAGATTCTGGCTTAGATGGGTTAGGGCTGTGCTGCACACATTGCAGTTGGTTCATTATTTTTATGTGCCTGTTTCTCTGGAGAGGGTTGTTTTATTCTTTTTGTCATGAAGCTGACATATCACTTCTTTTTTATTTCGAATGAACTGCCCCTGTATGGCTGACTTTATTTTATCCATTCAGAGCTGTAACAGAACTGTAAGCACAACCTTGGGTAAAATTTGCATAAGAAATTATTTGCAGCATGCAGCCAACTGCCACTTCATTATATTCACAGGAAACCCCCTCCCCTCTCAACAAAGCAAAGATTTAAAAATAGGACTCTGCCTGCAGAGCCCGATGTTATTGCTGCTGTCTTCAGCTGCAGTCCTGTCATTTATGACAGCCATGTAGTTTGTGCAGCACAGGCTGAGAATACACAGAGACAAATGCAATGTTTATGAAAATGCCATTCAAGTAATAAACAAAAAGGAGGACGCAGTGTGAAAAACAAGTCTAAAGGATGACACAAGCTTCTTGGAGTCATCCTGATAAATCTTTTAAACAGTCTTAGCTGGAAAAGAAAATACCCCCTGGACAATTTGCTGAAGATTCCTTCTTCACAAGTAACTTCAAAATCAAAATGAAAGACTTTTCCAAGAGATATTTTCTGCTTCAGCTGCAGTTACTGAGCTGGGGAATGCATTAATTCAAGCAAGTCCTACAGCTTGCATTAAAAAAACCTAACCAACTCTGAACTGAACTGAAAATCAACAAATTGTGTCTTACTAGGCAAACATCCATCAGGAAGATTAAGATTTAATGTCAACAGGTTACATTTCTTGCAGCCCTTTGATCTGTGGTATCTGTGAGTATACCTCATTCTCTCCTTTCCCTCCTGTAAGTTGCTCCCTGGCATCCTCTTCTGCATGGAAGAAGCCCCCTGAGGTCATCTCATCTTCCAGTAATGCGTTTTCAAGTCCCCCTTCTCCTGTGGTGCCTGTAAGAAAACAGCTGGTGTTTAACAGCTTGAGAGAGGCACTTGTAAAACAGGAGCTACATTAAAAGTGTAAGAAATGGTGCTGCATGGTTTTTACATTTTATAGTCTCCCCTCTCCAAAATGAGTACGGGGCTTGTTCTTTTAGACTCTCATGTATGAAGGGCAATTCAAGTGCAACATGGAGCATTAAGAACCTGTGGGAGGTTCTTATACACATTAATTAAATATTTAAAAATAATAATATGTACACCCAGCCCCAGTTAACTGAGGCTGGTTACACAAGCACCCGTTTTGCTGCTGGTGGACCTGCTTCGCTCCTTGGCAAAAACAGCTGGAAAATACATTTTTCTGATTTGTTAGACTAGCATGTGCCACTGCCAGTTTCAGAGAGTCACATGAATGAAGTTTCACAGTCTGAGATGGAAAGTCTGCTGGAAGCCATAGTAGGCAACAAGCACTGACTGGCAATAAAATAGCCCTTAAATGCTAGATGTTCCTCAGTATTGGATTGAAGTGGCTGCGTTTAAGTCACTGTCTGGTGTTCATGGTGTTCAGGGCAAATTTTGCTATAAAATTTTTGAGGAAACAAATGGGGCCAGTAGTTAGGGATGGTTTCAATAGAGAGCAATTAGTATATCTAATAAATAGATAATTAATAGATCACAGCTTGCTCAGCGTTGCTCAGGAGGTAGGACAGGGCAGAAAACCACAGCAGGGGTGTTCAAGGCCAGGTTGAATGGGGCTTTGAGCAACCTGGTCTAATGGAAGGTGTCCCTGCCTATGGCAAGGGGCTGGAACTAGATGATCTTTAAGGTCCATTCCAACCCAAACCCTTCTGTGATTCT
>JANHGB010028277.1:0-10824 GCA_026283785.1 Coracopsis vasa | reverse complement strand
ATAAGTTTCTCCAGTGGTAGAAATCACCAGAAAAGGTACAGCAAAGCAAAGGTAGTATCAAAACAACCAAAAGAGAAGATTCTGTTAGAATAGTGCAAGATAATTCTGTTTTTCTTGCTACACATGAAGATCCATCCAGGTATGTGGGCTCCAGAGGAGGGGAAATGTGCTTGTATCTTGTTCCGGGCTCATGGGCTGTTCTTATTCAGCCTATCAGTCATGATCCCTCAGTTTAATGTGTTTAACCAAGACTATGAACCTGGTCGTCCTGCCTTCTGTATTCCAGGATGGTGATGATCCTTTTCAAAACCAGATACTTTTTGGCAAGATTCTGGTGCTGCTTTTTTATGTTTTATGTCTAAAAGTGGAACAGGGCCTTCTTCGAGTCTTCTTTGGGAAGACCTGAAAAAGGAAGGCTGCTGGAATCCCTGTGAGGAAAGGAAAGCAGAGCTTTCTGTAGCAGCTTACTCAAAAAGCATCTTGTTTGCTGTTGGAGGCAACAGCATTTTCTGTGTTTACCATTGTCACAGGATGACAGTGTCAAACACGAAGCTACTCAAAAGTTCTGCGCCTGTCACCATGTGCTTGTTTAAATACTTGTAAAAGTAAATGACTTAGCAAAAAGAATATGAACTGTAAGTGCCAACACCCTTTTTCTAGTTTGCTACATCTTAAACTGCTTTTTGTGCTTGCTTTTATGGCTAAATTCAAGACTTTCTTTGGTGTTGAGACCCCTTATTCTGCTGGCATGGACCACAAATTGTGTACACAGTGTGATGACAGCTTTATATAAATATTCATTACAAGACCACTACAAGAGAGACAGAATTTAAGTGCATCTGAAGCCAATGCAGGTAGCTGCAGAAAATGGAGTCTGATGTGATTATTGCTTGCAAATGTCCTGGGCACATGGGGGACCACTTGATGGCACAGGTTTTCTTGTTGAAGTGGATCTTTGGTACAGCATTCACAGGTTTTAGGTTCAAAATGATGGAGGGGCTTGTTACAGTATTTCCTTAAATAAAGTAGAATAAAAAGCAAAATATATTAGTTCTGAGTAGAAAAATAAACATTCTGGGCATCAGCACAGTCTTTCAGAGAGACAGGCTCCTTATTTCTCTCCTGAAGAGTGCTTTGGATAGCATTTGAGGAAAGATGAGGAATGGTAATGATAAACTGATGATAAACTTCTATGAACTAAGAAACAGGACATAAAGTTATGAATTTTATGTATGAGTAACAGCTGAATCACCACTGAGACTTGAATTGGCAGACTTTTTGAATCCGTATTTCAAGTGAAATTCCAAAATGAGAAGTCATTCCAAAACAAAATAATAAACTTCGAGATTTTCCATGGAGGGAGATTTGTGAATATATATACATTTTTTTTTTTTTTTCCCAGGGCAGCATTCTAAATGACATATTTGCTTGTCCTTTACAAATTCTTCCTCAAGGTCTTTGAACAGCTAATAGCTCTGGCTCCTTACCATGCAGTGACGTGGGAAGCTCAAGAGTGAGGAAACTGAAAAAGCCCAAATTTCTCAGATTTTTGGACTGTTGAGAAGCCCAGCTCTTGGAAGTCCTGGAAGAACCTTCACATGAGCATCTGGTTTGGAACCTGGAGCTGGGTTACTGTGGGATAATTCATACAACGACATAGACTAATCACGAGGGCCTTGTCAGTTAAACACTAATTACTTTTTTTCTGCAGTAGCTTCTGCTCTTCTCCACATCCCACAATGCAATCCAGGGCTACTATGTTAATTGGAAGTATATTCCTGTGTGTGAAGTGGACTTTAATTAGCACCTAAGGGGCACATTCTGGTGTCATGACTCATGTGGCATGGAGGCATACCTCAGAGTCACTCCATCACAGCCTGTGGGACTGCTCATGAAGAAAGGTGCTTCCTGGACCAGATGAAGGCTGGCTGGGAAGCTCTGAGTCACCTAGATGGGACAAGAGGCTCCACTGACTCTCCAGCATGCAATGCCATGGCCCGGGGCCCTACAAAACAATAGTTATACTAACGCTTCCAATTATTTTGCTCAACTAATAAGTAATATGAGTGGCTCTAGATCTTAAGTCTGTGAGCAATGTAGGAACACTGTAAAAATTGGAATTGCAGGCAGTATTGTAATAAATTAATAACATTGACTATTACATGAGTCATCTGTGAAAAGGGGATCTGAGTTATGAAGACAGACACCAACTGTGGGGGGTATTATGGAAAATTAAAATTAATGTGGCATAATACTACTTCAATTACAATAAAAGTGCTGCAGCTGGAAGTGATGGGGAAAGTGGGAAGGGCATAACTCCACTGATTAGCATAATGCAAAATCTTCGTTCGCGAAGTCAAGCCATCAGCATAATTATATCTATGCATCTGGTTTCCAAACGCAAGGTATGAATTGGTTTCAGCTTAGTATCAGCACCTCCTGCCAGCCATGCAGTGAGACAACCATGAGCAGCTCCTGCACCACAGCATGAACCTGGCAGCCAGGGTGCAAGGAAACAAGAGGCACTGATTAAAACAAAAAGCCTTTGTCAGCAGGTTCCATGATCAGCATATAATAAGATATAATAAGTTGTAGTTTGTTTGGGGTTTTTTTCACTTAATGCTATTAATCATCTTTCAAAGCCCTTACAAAATGCACTTCCCTGATGATATAAATCATCCCATCCAGCACCACTTCCCTGGCTTTTTCCTTATTGTAAACCCGTGTCACCTGAGGACCAGGAGTGCAGATGTCACTGAATACAGCTTCTTTGGTGGTTACTACAAAATTATGTCTGTCACTGTCCTTTTCATGAACATCAGATGAAAACCCCAGGAGGAGGAGTGCGGGCCAAGTTATAAATCACCTGGGCAGTGTCCCAGTTGTGCTATCTCTGAGAGGCATGTCCTGCTCATAATGACAACTTGGGATTAAAATGTCAGCAAGTACTTCATGAATGTTGTTATCTATGAATTATTTCATAACTCCATAGAGTATGAAAATATGCTCTAAAGAGTTATTCAGACTTGAGAATTATTATCTTAATTGTGCTTAGACTGGAAAAATAATTACGAAGCACTGAGATTATTGATCTCTCCTGAGTGAGCTCAGTGGTAGTGAAGTATTTTAAAATGCTTTAAAATGAGGACAGAGCTGAAGTTATTTAAACACAAAGTCCAGCCTAGAAGTATTCTAAGCAACATGTCCATCACAAATGTAATACAGACATATATGAAAACTAAAATTTATTAATTGCCTGTTTATTTTCATGTATTATCAAAATGTTGTGCAGGATTTCATCAACACCAAGTATATTTTATATTGTTAGAAGATAGTAAAATGTTTTAAAACATAGCATTAATAGATTTAATGTCTCCTGTAGAACCTGATGTAATTCATATAACTTGAAAAGACTCTGTATCTGCCAATGAAGAGAAAGCTAATCCTTAAAATTCTCTACATTTTGAAAATTATACACTAGCTATTTTTAATACACAAAATAACTGTCCAGTGTACATCCTCCTGGTTAAAGAAGTGTCATCTATGATATATTTCTTTTCGCCAAATAACCCTTAGCATGAATGAATGTAGAGCAATTTATTTATTGTTCAAAACACAGGTCTTAGTATAAGCACAGTGACTGAGTACAAAGGTTCAGTATTCAGGATCAGTATTTACCATCTCTCAGTGATTGTTGTTGCACTGATGCTGCATTTACAAATGGAAACAAATCTTTTTTATCCTTTTTAATGGCCAGCCTTGCAATCTCAGTTTATGAGTTAGGAGACAGCTTTGAGACCTTTCCTTTTGGCACAAAATCCCCCAGCTGCAGGGCCGTCACCCACACTCCCAGCCCCATCTCCCCTGCAGTGGCAAACAGCAAGCTCCCTGCTGCTAGAGCACAGATGACTGCATCTGAAAACAGGCTCCTCTCTCACTGAGACACATGAAGGTGTGTCTATCTCGGCAATTCAAACCAGTCGGAACCCACTGGCAGGACCACACCTGCCGATCATTCACGTCATTTCTGACATTGAAGAGACTGTGGACATTTCCTACCTGGTAGAGGTGCAAGCTGGTATGCTCAGCCTGAGCAGCCATACATGGGAATGGGGAGATGGCCACCCATCTCTCTCCACTAACTCATCAAGGAGGGCAGGTGACTAGCTTTGATTAATCACCCATTTCATAGATGACTGAAGCCACATGAGGCAAATACCTTTCTGTGTGCCTAAGTGACCAGCAGCCTGCTACCAGCAATTCTCATCTCCAGTCATCCCTTGTGATAACACCACAATACTATACTTTACATGAAAGAAAGAAATACTATTTAGCTTAAATAATTTTTCATGCTGATGCACTGTCCTTTGCTGTATGTTTGATGGTTGAAGGCCAGATGCGTCCAGATCAACTTTACCTATAATGGAAAAAGCTGCTTTTACAGTTGTCCACATTAAAATAGCCAACCTGGTCTATGATGGAGCAGCTTACTGATGTAGGCTTTTCATTTGCACATTAAAGAGTTGAATTTATTGTTACACAATACTATACACCTTGCAGAATGGTAGCAGGATATCTTGAGGCAGCTCCCGTTCCTCTGAATTCCCCTCCTCTGTATCCTGCCATGCTACTTTCATCTGTAGCTGCCTCGTGATCACCCTCACATCATTCTACACCTGCAGCAGCCATTGCTTTGGGGACGTGGACTTGTTTTCTTCAATTGGTGCCTTTCTTACCCCACCCTTGCTACAGTTTTGGCAGTAATACAATAATATTACAACATCTCTTGTCTGAGCTTGATTAGACAATCTTAATGTACCCACTTTGATTTGCTGTTGCAATGAAATTTCTCTGTTATCTGCTACACAAGATGGGTAACTTCTTAAAAAAGATGTTTGATTTTTAACAATTAGTGGTCTTTTTTCTGGCATTTCCAACATTCCCTGCTCTCATAGGCTTAGTCACTGTAACAAGCATTTCTAGTGAATGCACATTTCTCTATAGAAGGCAGACTACGTGAAAGAAATGTATGTAACACCCTCACAAACACTTAAAAAACATGAAATTACAGAATTCCTTGTACATACCTTGATGGTTTGATTTGAATATGAATGGTGGGATCACAGCACAGCAAGATTACTGTGGATGTGGTGTGACTCTAGATATGCATAAATAAAACAACCTGACTTTCATAAAGGCTGTTTTCATTGTAAATTAATGTCCTCTGAGTTGGATTCAGCCTCTAGATACTATCAAAAAATTGCCTCCAACCTGGCTGGGATCCCAGGAACTCTGATGTGTCTTGATGACATTGACATATATGACCTCTCTCTACCCTTTCACACCAAATGCTGCCTAAAAGATTTCGGTGGTTTTGATGACACTCGCTTCATTTGCACAATTGTCTTTTGTTGCTGAACTAACACTGAATCTGTTGGTTTGCACGAGCCACTGCACAGCTTATCACTGTTGCTCTGGAGTGCTTATGAGGAGACAAGCCTTCCCTTACTGGAGGAAACTCTTCATTCCACATCTTGCCTTGAAAGAATGAACTTTTAGCTTTAGCTTATCCTAGTGTGTTCAGCTTGCTAAGTTATTTACTAGCTTTTAAAACATTCTGCAGAATGTTTATTAGAATTTTGAACTCTTCTAGAACCCAAACAATAGAAGCATTGTCAGTATAAACTTCTGTCACTATGTGTATATAAGCTGTGCCCCAAATGTCTCTCCACATTCAGTGTTTTTATGATGGTGCAAAATCAGTGTTTGAACCCAAAACAAATTTTAATAGAAGTTTTACTTGCTCTTATTTAAAATACTCCATTGAAAATTTCCCCATCCAGTGCAAATTATTCTACTCCTTCTTTCTTTCTCTCACTTTTCATCTCTCTCCATTTATGCCTCTTCATCCTCTTTCATTTTATATCTTGCATTTAGCATTTTTGCATTCTTGCTCTTAAGAATAGAGAATAGGTAGGACCTTCTTGGTAATTCTGGTCCCTTGTATATCAGCTTTTTTTAAGCTGTTTGTGTCCCACCAGTACTCCAGCTTTAAGTCTGTTCCAGGTCCTCACTGGGATGTTCTGTATCTTCCAGGGTGTATATGCTCTGTCCTGAGGGTTCACAGCCCAAGGGCTATCAGTGGGCAGACATTAGTGGAAGGAGGCAGAGACATTCTGCTCATGTTAACTAGAATCATCCTCTGATGGAAAGACAGAGATGGGAAAATGATGGAGAGACACCATGGCAAATGAGATGATTCCTCACTGGAATAAGAAACCAGTTCCATTTTTTCCACTCCCCTTAAAAAGAACCCCTCAGTTCAAGAATAAGTTGTAAACAAGAGTGACTTCAGAAAGCGGAAGAAGCACATCAGTCAGGATGGACTTGGGGAAGAACAAGACCTGTGAGAGCCTCTCCTCTATTTGCTGGGGAGGACAACAAGCACTTCCACGCAGCTTATGCCTCATAATCCTTCTTTCAGTGTAGACTCTCCAGTACGGGCATGGTGCCTGCTATCATGCTTTAGTGCTTGTGCAGGCAGGCTACCTGGAAAGAAATTCATGTGATACAGGTAAAGGCAATATCACCCCAGGGCAGTGAGGAATCAGCAGCACTTGTAGCTTTCATCCTCTGTTCCAGAGACACAAACAAAAGGGAGTGGCAAACCTTGATGTGCAGCACCGGTCTTAAACACAAAGGTCATAGAGCACTGCTATCTTTTTTATTTTAAATATTATTTTAAATCCTGATCAATCCATTAGGCACTGTTTTAAGTAGCACTGCTTCTTCAGTGACAATCTATCTCAACTCCATTCATACCTGGTCATGCTACGTGTGGTAACTGGAAGACCGAAATTTGCCAGGATGGAGAAGTTTCTGTTTACTCCTGTCAGTGTGAAAACACTTCTAAGTGAAGATCTAAAGAAAAGTAGAAGGAAGATAAAAAAATAAAAGCCACAAAATGGTATGTGCATCTTCAGCAGCCATCCTTCTTGCAAGACTGCACACAGAAGATTCGGGAAGCAGCACAGGATGACTACGTAGGGAAGATATGCACAACTCAAAAGCATGGGTGGGTTGTTAAAGACAACCAGTTGCTGGCTTCTGTTGGAAATATGTCTCTCTTTCCTCAAGGCCTGAAATTAGATTTTTAAACATGGGCACTGGACAGTCACAGGAGATGCCCAGCTTATTATTATTATTCTATGGCTAATGGTCTAGTCCTACAGCTATTACAATTTGGTTAGACCTATGTGCAGTGACATTAAACTCCTGTGCCTTCCTTCTCCAGTCCAGTGCTTCTGCAGCATAGGGCTCATAGTTTATTCAGTGCATCCAGTCTGTTATGCAGATAGTGGGGCAAAGGGTAAAAAGCCCCTATCCATAATCACTTCCACCATGTCGAAGTCCAGCTTTTCCTGTACGTATATACACATCTTTAATGTGGATCCCACTTCTACTGCTTGAATTCTTGCTTCTCCCTGCCATCACACATCAGTCTCATACCCTTTAGCTCTCCTCCTGTCTCTAGCTTTTCCCCCTAAAGTTTTAGTTTATCCCCATTTCCCATGCCTCTCTTCATCCTCCGCTCTCCCACTACACAGTGCCTATTTTTTCAGGTCATGCCACCTCCATACAATGTCCTCACCAAAAAAAATTTGCTTCTTTCTAAGCTCACATTAAACAGACTATGGTGCCCGTGGGCTACAAGTCAGTCACAGGCAGCAGACTGCACAGTTCTGACATGCAGAACTTCAGTTAAAAAACTGAAGGAACAATTTAAGGAATACTTATTAATTTAAAATACTTCTCTTTGGGTACAGTGCAATGCCATACAGATGCGATTGAGCCTGCTCTAAATCCAGCATTTCTTTGCAATGCTCTGTCCTGCCACGTTTGCCTCTCTTCCTGTGAGGAACGGGCAAAATCTCACACTCTATGTTACTATGCCACTGCTGATACCAGGTTCAGTTCTTTTACAGCTAGTTCATTTACCTTTGACTTTTGCAGGCATACTATGAAGAATTCTTTTAGGAGGCTCTGGAAGGGTGAGAACAACATACACATGAACGGAGTATTTAAAATATTTCACTTCTTTGACTTTCTTTGTATAATTTTTATGTTCTGCCTGCACTGCTAAACTGTTTTTAGGTGTATAAATTTTTTTTTCCAGACAATCACTGTAAACAGTGTGTCTAGTAAGAACAGCATTGACTCGGCTTTAATCCAGCTTGCTTTTGGTTTTTTCCTTACCCCTTGCTACTGATTCCCATCTCTTTGACAGGGAGTCAACAGGAAGCATGACACCATGGGACAGGATGTGTGACAGCATTAAACTTCCTGGTGAAGCTCCATTCTTTGTACTATCATAGCCATAAGAAACTTTACTGATCCTGTGTATAACTATAATACACTGTCTTTTCCTTAATACAGTAGGAGTTAGATTAGATGCACCATGTACAATACTTTGCATGGATAAAGAAATATTGCAAATTTATGTTAAATGTGGCTTTAATTATTAAAAAAAACCCAAACAACAGAGAGAGACTATGGCAAAGAGATGTGGTTTTTTAAATGGAAGACAGAAAAAGAGTGGATTGTGTTTATATTTTGGTTGAAGAAGAATCATCATAAAAACCAAGCCAACAGTTTCATGTTGTAAGCACCAATATAGAGGAAATGCTGACAATACTGATTTTTTACCATAAGAAAAAGTGACTAAATATATTTCTTGATAGGTGAAATATTCTAGAGTCAGGACAAAGTCATACTTGCTAAGGCAATCTCAGGCCCATGTTACAATATGTTTTCTAATGAATGACATAATAACATCCTTTCTACCAATCAATATCACTTCATCATTTAGCCTAAAGGTCAGATGAGAGAATAGCTTGAGATTTATTTTTATCATCCCTGTACAACGACTGAATTCCCACTTCCCAGTTCCTTGGATCCCCACCTCCTTTATTATTCAGTCTTGCCTCATTCAGCAGGCAGCATCTGGAGAATACATTGCTCGTTTTCCACACTAGTTGCAGGGTGAGCAGCGGTCAAGGCAGGGCTTCCATGTGAATGAGGAGCAATATTTGTTTGATGTGCAGGAAGCATTTTATTTTCCTAAGAACTTTACCTAAGAGACGACAGCCAATTGATCATGAAGCCTGTGAGAGCTAGAAGTAGCTTTGCCTTTGCCCTGGGCTTGTTAGGCAGTTGTACAAGCCCCAAAATTCAAAGCATTGCAAGGAATGTTTCCTTGCAACACTTTTTGTTTAGTATAGCCAAGCCTCTAGTGAAGGATTCTGGCAGACTCTATGCATAGGAAGTACAGCACATATAATAATTATCTTTTTTCTTTAAACTCGTAATTACTACATTTACAGACATTAAGGCATGAGAATAGATGGACTCATTCTGTATAGTGTAGAAAAAACTACCTTAGTGAGGCATTTTGGGTGTCTGATAAAAAAACCCTGTTGCTGGAAGCAGCAAAACAAATGAAGAAATTGACTAGTTTGAATTTTGGGCATCTACTTAAATATCCATTGCATTTGCACTCTCAAGAGTAATTTTAAAAGCCCACTCCTCCTCCCCCACCCAGATAATGAGTTTCTAAAGAAGCTTGTACTATGACAGTTGCAGTGTCCGAAAGGATCCAGAGAACATTCAGTAGCTACTATTTTTAATGATGGGAAACTGTTTCATGCCTAAGAAATAAATGTCTTTTCTATACCTCAGGGGAAGAGTTGTGCAATACCGAATGACTTGCCATGCCCAGGCTAGTCTTTAAACCCTTGCTTCCAACTGTACAAGAAGCTGGAGCTCCAGAAAGTGACGTTCCCATCCAAAGCACATACCTTATAAGGAACTTTTCTTTCCTATCGCTGTTTACCAAGCCATCTTGGAGAGAAGACGCCAATGCTTTGATATGCCGCAAGACAGCCCCATCCATGCCCATGGGTGTGTATTTCCATTTGAAAGCATCAATACATAGATAAGACTGACCCTGTAAAGCCACCAATCTTTTATGACTTTGTGATTGTGTAGTAAATTGAAGCAAAACAGAGAAAGTGCAGAGCTCAGTGATCTCTTTCTTAGCTGGAAATTATGCTTACAAACATTTGCCCCACAAATACTGCAAATGTGAACCTGGGTTTCTGGCTATCAGACTTCAATTGGAGCTTTTTAATCACAGAATCATAGAATCACAGGATGGTTTGGGTTGAACCTGAAAGATCGGCCAGTTCCAACCCCCCTGCCACAAGCAGGGACACCTTGCAGAAGACCAGGTTGCTCAAAGCCCCGTCCAACGTGGCCCTGAGTTCAGGTTTATGATGCACATCTTTTCCTATCTTGTACTACGCTAGGATAGTTTCTAGTTAGGCTTATCCAGGAGCAATTCCCTGATAGTGCATGTTGTTCCTCTGACTTAAACAAAGGATACTCAAGGCTGCTCTTAGTATAAATATTGCCCATGTCTTAGGCTAAATTAAGAATTAAGAAGACCAGAAGCCTGGAATCCACTATATATAGCTTTCAGTGACTCTCCGAGTTGGTTCGTGTATTTTTGGCTCCCACAGACACGACGGCCGGTCGTTGCTGTGGCGTCTGTTGACGAAGAGTTTATTCCGCATATATCTCGCTGCCGGGCAGAAGCCCTTGTCCGTCCCCATGTCCTGCCTATTTGCCGCCCCTGGGCAGCAATGCCCTCCCGTTTTCTGCCCGGGGTGGGGGAGTGACGCCGCGCCGTGCTGTAGCAACCGGGCGGTCTCCAGGTCAACCGCGGGACCGCAGCGACGCCAGCTCACGGCGAGCAGGGAGGGC
>JANHGB010028270.1:0-13336 GCA_026283785.1 Coracopsis vasa | reverse complement strand
CTGTACCTGGAAGTGCTCGAAATCATGTAGATCAGGCTCTCAGTGACATGATTTAGTGGTGATCTTGGCAGTCCGGGAGTAATGGATGTGATGATCTAAAAGGTCTTTTCCAACCTGGTGGATTCTGTGATTCTGTGATTAGAATCATCTATGAAGAGATGTGTGTTTCTGCTTTGCAGCATCCAGTCTGTGGCTGAGATAGAGATTTAATGGTTTGTCCCTCTCTACTGCAGGTTGAATAAAACCTTCATAAATTGTTTATTATTGCTGAGAAATGTGCTCCTCCTGAATAGTTTAGTGAAGATCTTCTCTCTCCAGTTTTAGGGCTGGCTTGGCATAAGTTAAAGGTCCTTTGACGCCTTTGAAGAATCCCAAGGCGAGTTCCATGAGTTGGCTTTCAGAACCCTTCTTTAATTATGCAGGCTGTGGTATTCAAGGCCATTTGAGTACTGCAGAAGAGATAATGTCTACAGTGTGTAATATACAGCTATCTTTGATAATATTAATGGAGTATCTAATTAATTAACTGCTAATTAATTAATAACACCATAAAGTACTTTGGGATGTCTTGAGTATAAAAGGCACTGTATGTAACCATCTTGCTGTTTTTCATGACAGTTGCAACTGTATTGTAGGCAAAAATGCAGTTAAAAAAGTGAAAATATTTTTCTGATTTGTTACAGATGGTAAAACTATGAGGAACTGAATAGTGTAACATTCACATCCTTTATCAATGTAAAGACTTTTCCTGAATACTTTGAAAACTTAGTTCCTATTTTCTTTGCTTTAGCAAGTAACACATAAATTTTAGAAGAAGAAACCAACAGAAACCAAACAACAATTAAATATAACAGGAAACCCCAGGAACAAGTAGTCACACTGTTTTAAGAGTAAATGACTTTGATATCTTTTTTAAACTTATGTGCAGAAAAGCTGTTCGTATAATTGGGAGACAGGAGTCCTGTGTCTACTCCCAGTTTTGCCTAATGGTGAGATCTTAACAATATATCCCTGGTCTTCAGCTGATGCTCTGCATCTCTGAGAGGGCACAGTTTGGGCTTAGAAGATGACTATGGCATTTTTAAATGGTCATTTGCCGTATTTTCTGGGCAAATCAGCAGTATCTTGTCGAGAAGGCCTGTCTACGGTGCTTCTTGCATTTGTAGCCTTAGCAGTATCCAGAAATTCCATAGGAGTGCATGCTGTGCTACTTGTCCACCATACATTTACAATGGTTTCATGCTAAAGTAGGTCTTTGTGTTTCATGGGGTCACAAGCTGACCAGATCAGGAGATTTAGCATATCTATACATTATTCCTAGCCTTTTGACCTTGCTAGTCATGACTATTAAAGGGTTTATTAGTCCCTTTAATAAGGGGTCAATCACTACTTGCCATCTTTTGCTGGCCTGCTGCCTTTAAATATGTTCTGGTGTGATGATTAATCTTACTGTTAAATATGTTGATAGAGTACAGTGTTACTAACAGATTCAGTGAGACCTTGTTAATAAGATTTGCTTAGTTATCGAACTGTACAATAGTATTAATAATAAATGGGTTCTTTAGTATTTATTTATCTTTTCCCTTCAGAGCATGCTAAAACCTCATCAAAACTTGTTACCTAAGACATCTAGATCAATTTACTCTTGTTTGAATAGTGGAACTGTGGTGTCTAATGATAGAGAAAGTGGACTTGTCAGCTTCAAAGGTCATGGTAATTCCTTTCACGTAACTCCTTTATCTTTTAATTTTCTTTCCACACAGTGTAAAAAACCCAACCAACCAAACAAAAAGACCCCTACCCCAAAACACTTTCTTTAACTATTAAGACAATACAGTGGGCTGTATTCATGCTTCATTGACCAGTAAGCTTTCTTTCTCCTTCTATGTCAGGCTTCCCGGGGGATACAATAAAATGTATTTTTCAGATGATGTGTTCCTGTGGAAAAGGTGATTGTCAGCAATAAGCAAGCTACTGAGTCCAACAAAAAGCTGACACAGCTTTTTCCTGCTTTGACTTAATCTTTCACTCTCTTTGTATTTACTGATTCTCTTTTTATGATCGCATTTTTTATTTGTAACACGCTGTGTGTTGTTGGTGACTAGTGGAATGCCATCGAGACATGGATCAAAATAGGCCTCCAAAATTACTCACTAGGGTGTCGCATCAAAGATAACTTGCATCTGACCATAGTTTAACATGCACAAAATAATAATCTGAACCAGGTACGCTTACAAGTCACCTCCTTATTTCCTGTGACAAAGGCAAAACCAGAATCTTTTGATCACTGTAGAACCATACTGGTCAAAGAGATTTATTCTGCTAGATCTGAAGATATTTGTGCCTGTAACAGAGCATTCAAGATCCACCCACTGCACCCAGCTTTGGTTCACAACAGTCTGTTGCAGAAGGATTATTAATCTGCTAACACAGTTTACATCTCTGAGGGCTCTGTTGATTCGTGACTGTCTGCCTGCTGGGATTCTATGTGGCGTGCTGATGAATCACAGCAACAGCCATTCTGTGTCTATTTCTTACATTATGGAAGTGCCGGAAAACTGCTTCACCCTGAAATGTCCAGTTATAGCTCTTGCCCCTGCAAATAAATTCCTTTTCAGTCATCCCTGGTGACCCAGATAAGGGTTAATCTCATTCCTCCAACTTGAGGGACTATGGGATACTCAAAACTTATGTCTTCTGACTGGTCCAAATCATTTTATACTCCTTCCAGGAAGGGTTAAACATGGTTTGGGTCATCTTCTCCCTTCTGCATCTATGGCAACTTTAGCTGGCCATCAGGGAAGTGCTGTTAGTGTGCAGTGACAGGAATGGCATGAAGAGGAACTGCTGGCAGCCTCCAGTCTTTTCATAGGTTGAAAGGAAAATGGACAGAGCAAATGCCATTTTGAACTGAAATATAATCTTTCTGAGTCAATGCTAAGCTACCACTTGTTTCTCTTGCATGAAAAGTTGATATCTCTTGCCACTTACAAATTCTCTCAGGATTCTGTCAATTTAGAAAGGATGTGCTTTGTGGTTATATAATTTCTATTCAAAATTCCACTGTGTCATTTTACTATTACCAGTCCTATTTACCTTGGTATCATGCCTTCATGCTATATAATTTTACTGAGATGCAAGTTTTAAAACTGGTTATTCTAAAATGTGTTATATTGGCATAGGTGTGTAGGTATATTTCTAGAGCATAGTAAAGCATCTGACTGTAAACCTAAAATATTTAAATGTATTTTGAACAGAATATTTGAGTAATTATTTCAGAGTAAAATTAGGGAACTGATAACTCTCAAAACTAACAATACGTGATAGGGTACTTTGGAATAATTACTTTTCAAGGAAGGACTATTTCATTATGTGTAGTAGTTGCTCTGCCTCCATGGTAGAATCTGCTTCTTAATATAGTTATTTTTCTTAATACTGTTATTTTTGTTGCTGCTTCACTTTATTGCTTCAAGATGTTATAGTGCAAATACTAAAGCAGTGCAATGCATGTGGGTAATTCTGATGTGTAGGTTACTCCATGCCTTTTAAGATCCAAATGAATGGTAATTTTTTTTTTATGCTTGCATAACATTATTAATATGTTTACATTTGAATCTCTTTTATTACCTTTAATTTCTGTTTTGCCCACAGACAGCCTTTTGATTGATTACCAGTTTACCTTCAGCTTATTACAAGAGGATGATCGCCATCACACTGCCATAAACTTTATAGCAAATCCAGAACAGGTAAGAAAATGTTATTACCTTTAGACAAGTTTTGGAGAGTCATGATTAAGATTTCCATTACATTTGACCATGATTATAGGTTTCCCAAGTGCCCATAAGGTATTAGAGATAGTTCAAATCTTTTCTGAGAACTGAAAATTATTCCAGTGCAATTCACTGATAAAACTTTCTAAATGGTAGAAAACTTTCTAAGTGTGGTTCAGAACAGCTAATACTGCAAAAAATTATCAGCTGGTTTATTTTATTGTTCAGTATCTTCCTGAGGTGAATTAAAGGAATATACCCTTCAGTTAAGAAATCTTCATTAGCAGATGAGAAAAGTAATTTTTTGGACTGTAATTAAAATGTAGCCATTTGCCATGATTATTTTTCTTTAGTTTTATAAAGAGAATGATTTCATTATTTTTATCACAGTTTGAAAAGGTAGCTGGTGTAGTTCTATGCTTATTTGAACCCTTTTCTTACTGAAGCAAAAGAAAGGATTGCCTTTGGCTCTGAATTATTACCACTACTATTTATGTATAAAATGGAAAATGGAAGGTAATTAAAAGGCTGTTTTCAGTTATGTGCAATAGTTATATTCAATGCATTCTAATATATTTTGTTAACTTCAATATATTTTCTTTTTTTATCTAGTCAAATAAAAATTTGGATATATCAATTAATGCATCAAACAACTTCAACCTCAATATTACATGGTCTATTGGTTCTACAGGTGAGGGTAAACTTTTGTCTTATGACTTTTCCCCGTATGGTTTCATGATCCTTTAAACTCTTTTAACCTGATTGTCTCTTTGTTGCTAATTTTGATAATAAAACTTTACCAAATGTGTTCTTTTGCCATTATCAGCATGCAATTATTAATTATATTATTTCAACCTCAGATGATAATTTGCAATCTGAACAAAGCTTCATTAACATGTTAACTTTCTCTCCTATTCAATTAAAATTACTTTGGTAGGAAAAGCTTGTAGTCTATTTAAATTTTTAAAACGACAGTGTTATGAAATGCTGTGATTTTAATTAAGATAAATTACTTCCTTAACTACTGTTGAGACTGAGATTTTACTGCTTTGTTTCAGTATTCAAGCTAAAAATTTAATTATTAACCTTAACATTGATATCAAACAATAAAGTTCTTCTGTGTATGCTGATAAAAGGAGCTGCTTATCTATTTTTCTCCAACTTTGAACCCCATTACTCTTCTTTGTTTTAAGAAGGAAGAAAAGCTCTATTTAGACAGTTTCTCTGAATTGGTTCTATTGACTTGCTGAAAATACATCCAAGGAGAGAAGCATGATGCTTAAAGTGAAACTGTATTAAAATTAACAGCAACAAAAAAAAAAGATTCAGAGTTTATCTTACATAAACTCATGAATTTCTTCATTGGTGTCCTTCTGAAGTATTTTAACATACTGTAGTTAGTAAATTCTGTTTATTCCTTTAACTTAGCGTAGTCATCCATGTATTTGCAAAAAATTATATATGTTGATTAGAAGGTATCTTATTAAAGCTTTCATGAGCAATTGAAACCCTACAGGAACAATGTAAAATGTAGCCAAATTCACTTTCAAGCTTTATTAACCTATGAATTTTTATTGAAATGGAATGTAAATTACTAGAGGAAAGCATATTATCTGTTTAGCTGACCGTGACAACTTTCTCCTAAAATTCATCTAACTTCTATCAATGTTATAATTAATTCATAATCTTTTGAAACCAGAGTAAGAGTTTCTGTGAATTCTCTATATGTGTATGAAATATACCTAATGTGCCATGTAAACCCTAATAAAAGGTTGTTAAACTTGTAGAATGAAGACACCAACAATAATTATAAAATTAAGTTTCTTGTGCAAATTTACTTTGACACCTTTAATGTTGATTAATATTTGTGATAAATGTAAGTCTACATATGTGGTTTTTTTATTTTTAGCTGGAACAATATCTGGAGAAGAGATTCCCGTTGTTTCTAAAGCTAATATTAAGGAATACAGAGATAGCTTTTCCTGTGAAAAATTCAACTTTCGGAGCAACCCAAACATCACTTTCTATGTCTATGTCAGCAATTTCTCCTGGCCAATCAAAATACAGGTTAGTGTGACTGTTTTGTGCTATAGAGATGTTGACATCTTAGCTTTACATTGAATTTAATCTTTTCACTCATACAGAAAGTATCTAAATAGTATTATTTGCATGCTGTGTTTTTTGTGTATAAGAATTATGATGCTTTTGCTTATGGTAGTGAAGCTGACTTCACACTGTTTTAAAATCTACAGTTAAAATTACTGAACATAAATATTTATTTGTGATATATCTTGAGCATTTAGATATATACATAAAAGAGGGTATACAAATATATATGTAGGTACCTAGTTATTTGAGTATAATCTTTTGTTAATCACTAGGTTTTTTAGCCTCTGTTTTTCTTAAAGGTTGAGTGTCTATATTACATTGCAACACTACCAACTTCAATTACACTGTGTATATTTGATTCGAATTTATATTCTTCTTTGACTTCATTGGAATCAATTTCACTGAGTACTTTCTGGAGTAGTGAGATACTGTGCAGTGGCAGACTCAAAAAAATCAATGCAATGATGATTGGTTTTTACCTCCCCAGAAATTTCAGCAATATTTATAGTTGCCATTACTATAGTTGCATTTCTAAGTACTGCGTCCTCTGCACCAATCAAGGAGCTCTTTATGTGAATTACCAGCTTTTGGCTATAGCTCCCTTATGGAATTAATTAAGTTTTTAAAATTATCATAAAGCTTCATAATTCCTAATGATTTCTCAGGTGACCTGAACAAGCTTAAAATACTTGCCAGTTAACTCCCACTATTATACAGAATTCCATTTTGGTGGCCCCACCTCCTCATTTTTATAGAATACAGAGCTGGTTGCATAAATGTATATATAAATGATATCTGCTGAGGAGCCTCCTGAATTAAATCAGTCACCTTCTAAGTACATGGGCAGATAAATAATATTCCTGTTTTGTTACATAAAGCTAAAGTTTTCTTAATCGTACATGGATTTTAACTGTAAATATGTGTTACACAGTGTTTAAGGATGAATTTGTGCAATTTATTAACATTTATGCATGCACTAATTCATATAAAGAAACCCCCTGAATGTTAACTGCTTTCTTTCACTCTCCATAGTAGAGGTATTTTTTATACTCACCAGTCCCACTTTGTAAGCATGGAACAACTTCAGTTGCCTTCCTAAACAAACCCATGAAGCAATTCGAGCCATAAATGCGTTACACACTCCTTTCACTTTGAAGACTGGAAGGTGCCTGTATCATGATTGTAAGACAAACATTATTAAGGTGGTGTATTCCTAACATGTGCAACTGTGTCAGATGGCAGCAGATTGCAGCTACTTCTTGTGTTTCCACTGCAGCATAACACCTTAAGAGTAACACGTTTTAGTACACGATAAAGGGAATCCCTGATCATTGGTTAAATTCCTTCTTCCCCCCACTGATCTTTTTTTTAATCAAACTTTTTCATAATTAGATTTTTCCTTAATTGCCACAGTTGCACAGGGTTTTCTGTATTTATTTTTAAGGCACATTGAAATTCATCAGTCTCGATGATTCTGGCTCAGAGATAGTGGTGCTTGAGTATTACATTTTCAACCTGTACTGCTGTTTTTTCATAAACTAATTTCTTCCATCTAGAAATTAAGTCATTCCAATTTTATGCAGCAGAAAAGGAATGCTAAGGTCCAGTTATGGAAACTGTTTAAGGATTTTTATTATTGTCCTTTATATTTGCCTTCCTAAACCAACAAGATTATTATTCAGCTCTGATGTGGTTTATGCTGTCATTTGTTTTTTTCCCAAGGGAATATCCGAAATTCACATTATCCAGATAGATTTCTTATGTTTGGTGTTCTAACAGTACATACGATCTTCAAATGGTAAATGGAGTAGGGAACTTTGCAGAGGAAACAAGTTTAATTTTACTTTGTTAACTTTAGGATTCTGTACATAATAGATACTTAAAAAAGTCATTGAGCCATCCTGCGATTTAGCATTAAGAGAGGGAAGTCATGGTTCATCCCTACCCAGAGGCTGAAGCTTCCAAGGCCAGTACTAAGTGGGCTCATAGTTCTACTATTTATGATCTTTTACATCTGTTAGCATACCAGATTTCACCTTCCCAATATGCAAAAGTGATATCAGTCTATTACTATATTAGAGAGCATTCATTTAAAGCATGATAATTATTAAAAACCTGATGTTACTGTTATGCTGATGAAAGGACTCTGATGATGGCTTTGACTTCTGGGTTGAAATGGGGATCTCTTCTAGATGGTCTCTGAGTAATCTTTCAGATGGTCTAGAAAGTAGTTTCCTGAATGAGTCACCCTTGTCTTTCTATGGTAACTTAAGAGTTAGCTCTCTGTTCTAGTGCAGGGCTTTGGATGTCACAGGAGCTGGCCTATGTATAAGTGGTCATAGACACAGAACTATTTGCACTGTAGTCCTTTCCACTAATGCAGTCACGCTGCATTGGTCAGGTGGTGCTGGTTAAAATGTACTGATACTTTATATCAAGTCAGTACTGAAGGTTTCATTTAATCCTGTTAGAGCTAAGGAAATTACTGTGACTTCCTTGAGAGGTATTCTGTTCGTAGGAATAAGTAAGATAGCAACATGAAATTGGGCACAAGCCTTTTACGCAACACTTTTGTAGACAGCTAAGTACTCGCTTCAGCACATCTAGCATTTTTCAAATACAGTCTGAGTACCAGTCTTCTGCATTTACATTATTCATTGTGACTTGTCAACAATTGCTTATATGAAGAAATAAGTTTCTAAGGAAGCAGAAATAGTGACCTTACTACCCTTGTAACTGGTGTTTCAAGTTGTGGTGTTGATACGCATTTCACTACTCCTTTTACGCCTTCTGTTACGCCGGCACTAGAGCTAAGATTACTTGTGTCTTTCATTGGGAAGGTTTGGGTGTTGGTGCCTCATTATACAAGACATTTAGTTTCATTTTCTGTCAAAGTCACCCATAGTAGCTCTATTTTTGCATTCAGTTCTTATCAAGATTTTCATGACTACAAGGAAAAACTGTACATCCCAGCAGGTGATTGTTTATTTGTGTTAATGGCTAACAGTTGCTTCCTCAAGTGCTTTTATTATGCATGTTACATATTCACAAGCTTGGAGGTGTTTTTCCCAAATCTTAATAAATCCCTGGTGATTCTAACACAAAATATCTTCTTTGAAATATGATTTCATGACTTTGAAAGAAGGATATGTGATGGTTGTGTCCATACAACAATTTCCTGAGGATGTGCTGCTCTGTGATTACTCTTCACCAGCAGGTACCCAAGGACGCATTGTATTTCTGTCACTGGTGAGTCTAATGACTTCAGAATACAAGTTCTTCAACACTGGATAGCAATGAATTACTTGCCAACCACAGAAGCTATTCAGGAAATTTTCAGTTTCAGATTAAGTCCTGCTTTCTTCATAAAATTGTACTCTAGGTTCCTGTTACTCAGCACCCTTTTTCTTTCCATGATGGCTATGGGCACACAGCTTGGTGTTCAGTTAGTAAAGAGAGCTGTGCAACCCTCAAGGGAAAAAGATGCATTTAAATTTCCTGATGCTAGAAGCATTTTATTTAGCTATGTGATCTCTTCTTCCTTGACATCAAAGGAGAAGCAGAAATGTGACATAGTTGGATAAGGGGTCATTAGAAAGATGATGATATAGGACATCTTCAGCTTAGAGCTGTTTCCACAAATAGGCTTGTTATTGGGTATATCATGGAGGACAGCTACAAGTTTTTCTCAGAAGTATGTAGTAGTTATATGCTGGTACATGAATCTTGGGTATTTTCCTATTGAATTATTGTCAGAGTTTCTATCACTTTTTCTCCACTTCCTGTAATGCAGAATTGACTGGAAAGTAAGGATGAATACAGAACCTTTAGGTGTTCCATGTCTTATACATCTGTTAAGCAGGACTCCATGAGAAAGCGCTGCTCTCTTAAATAGGCTAAATTGCTGAACCGAATATATGGCAAAGCCACATAACATGTTTCTGCTCATTTTTATTTTGTTTTGAGAGATATGTAATTCAGACTCGACTGCTAATGGAATCTGAAAGCTGTAACATTTACTGAAAAGCAGTAACTCAAACTGCAGCCAACACGTCGAATAATAGTCAGTGGTCCCTGAAGTAGGAAGCAGTCATAAAGACTGGACTTCTGACAGCTATTAACATTAATAACAGCAAATATTAATAACAGCAGTAACAACATGTTCCTCACTCAGGAAACTAATTTTATGGCCAGGCTTTTTTGTTGTTGAAGCTGGTAACAGAAGTCTTCCCTTTTTTTTTCATCATTTTCTCCCATGTTCTGAAAAGTAGCAAGTGTATAGGAAGCAAGCAAACACCCTTAAAATGCTGTCGTGGCTATCTGATCGATGTACTCTGTCTCTAAGGACAGCAGTAGCATTCCTGCTTCTGCATCAGCTGCCTATGTCTCAGTATCCTATACCTCTTTATAACCAGTTCTTACAAGTATAACTTGTAAGTCTGACCACAATTCGTGCTTGAGCAGCAAAATTTTCTGTGATTTAAAGCCACATCTGAAGATAACAACAACTGTTTGTTCCTTTCCTCCCTATAGTAGAAATGAAAGATTCACAAGTGTTTGAGTTTTAATTGGGAGGGTCAGTTTCAATTATAAGGTTTGACCTCAGCAGCAAAGCACTGCCTGGGAAACTTAGGTGTATATTTAATGAAAAGAAGCTTGTTACTCATTTTTGATCATATAATAGTTGCTCTAACATGTTTCTGGTTAATCTAACATCTTTCCACAGCATAGAGCAATTATTGTTACAGTGAAGTTAGACATGATGTTAGTGTGCATGTAGAATGCACAAATGTGTTCGAAGGAAGGATTTTAATGATTCTTAAATAAGCCTACTGGAAGCTTTAGTAGCATAGTGTTGGGTTGGTTTTTTTTCTGCACTCTTGTTTCTGAGGAAAATCATCTTTGGCACCCTGTATTAGTGCGTGTGCCAGAACAGAAGAATGAATTATGGTGAAGATTTACATTTTATTTGTATGTAGCACAACAAATAATCAAAGCTGCTTCATACATAAATATTTAAGGGTTTTTTTAAAAGGGGAAACTAATGTTCTTCCAGTTTACTGGCTCCTGTTTCAGAACTGATTTTCCTTCCCCTGTTAATAGCCTGTCTGTTACAACTGAAGGAGGAGTGTAATGTAAATCAAGAAGCATATTTACCCTTGTAATAAAATTTACTATGTAGCATAATTTATTTCATTTCTTTTTGTTTTGAAATTCATTTTGAATTGTGAACATTCACAAATGATTTATATATTGTAAAAGCTCCAAGAAGTAAAACCTGTCAGTCATTGCCATTAGAAGTTACAGCAGTAGCACAAACCTAATTACTAAATTAACAAATCAAGATCAGAGGTTTTTGGGTTTTAAGACCTTTCTGAATTTTGCAGTGGTCATGATTGTGGAATCTTTGTTTGGAAAATGTGTATTTATCCACATGTAGCTATATTTGTACAGAACCTCCTCCACCAGTGATTGCACACCTAAATCTAATCTTTGTGATTTATGGCGAACGATTCAATTTCTAAGTGCCTTAATGGTTTTCACAGAGGCTGCTGAGTAACTGCATATAGCTATGTGTGAAGACACTATAATTCTTGAAACACTAAACAGGTATTGATGATGAAGTGGATTCATTAGCTTGCAAAACAACTTCGATGTTTTCTTACAGTAGATATAAACCCCCTTTTAAAAAGAGGTTTGAAATTAGTATAGCAAGAACAAAAACCTGGGGAATGAACTGAACTACCATTTAGTTGCAGTTCTGCAAGGAGCATGAAATTCTTTTTGAGCAGAAAAAAGGCAGGAATAGAAGGCATCTGGCAGTACAGGCTGAGTTAGTTTATAGATACAGCCTAAAATGGGAATATATCCTTAGCTTCAGTTGATGGTAATAATAATAATGATAAATAATAATAATGACAACAATATGTATTTATGAAAGTTATCCTCTACAGACTTGGAAATAAAACTCAAACTTAATGTGGTCAGATTAGGCACCAGGTACTGTCCCTCCTTGAACATGGAGGAAGTGACATGCAAAAGTGCAGGGCCAAAAGCAGAAGGGTAGGACCATGAGACTGGAGAAAAGGAAATGCAACTTTTTAGCTGAACATAGGAGGGAAGTGGTTCAGGTAACAACAAATTTAGTAGTATGCAGTGCTTTGGAAGAGATTTTGAAGGAAAGTTAAATTATAGTATTTAGTATTTTGTCAGGTTTTATCCATTGACTGTAGGCATTAAATTAGACAGTAAGGGAATTAGCTGATGATTGTAAAGTAGAAAATGTGGATCTAAAAAACCAGATTTCGGTAACATATCATGGCAACTCATTATACATTTGCACTTCGATAGTCTGCCAAAGTGGCTCATCTGATTACCTTTCTTGGCATGGCAGAGTGGAAACATTTAGTTTGTTTGACAAGAAAAAGCTCTGGAGATTCCAGTTTTTATCTTGTATAGGATTGTTTGTTATATCTGATTAAAATATATAAAAAGATGTTCTCATTGTTTCTCAATTCAATGTAAAGAGAGGGTTTGCTCTAGAATTGTTTCTAGAGAAACAGCTGCACTAAGTGAAGGAACTCTAAATTATTTTAGAATTGAAATCAGTGGAACCACAGTGTAGAGGTGAAGATTCTTTTCTTTCAGTACTAGGTCCTAAAACTCAAATCCATTCTGTTTTTCAACACATTAAATACCATTATTAACAATTCTGTGTCAAAGGTACATTATTACAGGTATATGTTTTACATGTATAATTATTTCATTATATAAAGTAGTTGAAAATTACTACTCAAAAGTGGACTCTTAGGGTAATTATAATTGCCTTTGTTCTTTCTGAAGTAATCAAATATAATACCAGGCACCTACCGGTTCTTGTCTCAGAAAATTGACTACCTAGAATATCTATCATTTATTTCTCTGTAGTTGCAAGACCAATTGTGTGGAGAATAAATCATAAGACTGTAAAATATTCCTGAAAGCTTAATGTGCCCAAGTCCAATATAGTATTTTCCAAAATACTTCCTATGAATCTTGAAATGTTGCTAAAATGAGGAGGTCTTTTCTAAGGCTTAGATTGTACCTTTCTTCTTTAACAAATAATGCTTGTCTTAAAATATACCAGAACGAGATTGCGAACAATATTGTGCCAACTTCTACAACACTAGAGTAATAGTACATGTTAATTTCATTACCCTCCCCGATACATTTCTTTTTCCAGTCATAGAATCATAGAATCGTTAGGGTTGGAAAGGACCTTAAGATCATCCAGTTCCAACCCCTCTGCCATGGTCAGGGACACCTCGCACTAAACTATGTCACCCAAGGCCCTGTCTGACCTGGCCTTGAACACTGCCAGGGATGGAGCATTCACAGCTTCCCTGGGCCTTTGAAATTAAACAAATTAAACAAAGTCCTGAACTGAACAAATTTCTAACTACAACATAATTTTAAAC
>JANHGB010028266.1:0-15687 GCA_026283785.1 Coracopsis vasa | reverse complement strand
CAGTTGGTCAGCAGATCATCTAGCTCTTCACTGACTTTATTGGAAGCTCAGATATCTGGCTTATATGTGAACACTAATGAAGTGATCCAGATATCCACACATAAGCATCCAGTATGATTTAGGATACCCTAAAGAATCAGAGATATGACACAAGACCTACTGGAGGCTCTCACCCCTTTGCAGCACAGGTGAAGGACAGGCACGCTGCCCTGATGTGGGAGACATTTCTGCATAGTCCCCTGGGTTTACCGCTACATTGAAGTCAGCTTCAGGCATCTGAACTGGGAGCTGACTCCCACCGCTTACATACATATATCTGTATACATATATTTATATATATAGCACAGACCTTCTCAATCTGTTTTGTCAAGGATAAAATCGTTAAGTGTCCCTTGAGAGGCTGCTCTAGGCAGACAAGGTACTGATTTCTTTATATTGCTCCTTTAATGTTTATAAATTTGTTAACTTCGTAAGTTAAATTGCATATCCAAACATAATTTGCTATGGGGATTTGCTAGACTGTAGAAGACAAGACTACCTCAATCAAAAAAAGGTTCTATTTGTTGATCCTCTTGGTCTTCTTAATTTATACAACCGGTCTCAGAGATGATTTTGAACCTATTTTCAAGCACTGAAAGGCTGTTAAAATCTTTAGTTGAAACTATCTTTGCAGTTGTTGAGTTGTCAGGAAGTGAAAGCAGGTAGGTTTTGCAAACAGGATTCTAGGCATGGAAGCTTATGAAAATTACAGTACAGGACCACTAACTATAGAAGGCAGAGATTTTGGACCTTTTCTTTTTTTCTTTGTATGCTGTCCCTATTCTGATTGTAAGCTTGGGTGAGTGCTGTAAAGTGGGGAAGAAAAGAAGTCAGTGCTGAAAATGTGACTTCTAGAGTAGAAATCTGACTTTTCCACAGACCTAATTTTTGCATTAACTTTTTAGAGATTTTGATTTATTTTAGATTTTTCTAATGTTTGTTGCTGATCGGCATTCATCTCCTTATGGTAGAAACTACTTTCATTTCCAGCATGAGCTGAAAACATGAAGTGTGAAAAAGGCAGCAAATAATGACAGAAAAGCACTTAATGTTTCTGAATGCTTAGGGTTAGAAGGTACTTAAGGGTTGGGTAGAAGTTACTGAAAGTTTAGGTAGAAGTTTGGTTCACCAGTAGTATTTGAATTAAATTTGTATTTGTCATTGTTAATATTTTTTGAACTTCCGCAAACTGCTAAAATGGAGGATTAGATTCACTGCTAGTGACAATGTGACTGGTGACAGTCATGATCAGTAAGAGCACCTGTCAGAAATCTATCTTTAAGGATCCTGCTAGTCAGATTTTATTTTTTTTTTATGTTTTCAGTAGCAAATTCCAATAAAAGTTTTGTACAGGTCAACAAACTATCACGTTTCCCCATATTTTGGCATGCTTGTTTTGTCACTGCTTCAACTTTAGAATATTGTGATTTAGTATTTGTTACAAGGTGAGGGATGCATATTGTAGAACACATTGCCTACCTCGATATTGAAATTGCTAGCAGCTTTATTGGATGGCACCAGAATACCAGCTTCTGTTATTCTATGATTCTGGAGTCTTTCTTTAGTAATTGTCATAGGTTTTTCCAAACAGCCACCCACCCTACCTCCTATGCATATAAACACAGACAGTTTGGGTTTATTGCCAAGGCATAACAACACTTACAGGCAGCTGTTTTTGAACTTAAAAACAATCAGCATACCTCTAAAAAATCAAAGAACAATACTTTTGTAAATCTATATCTCCATCTCATATGCAATTAGTAACCTCCACCTTTATGGTACACGTCTCCTTAAAAGCTACACATTGTTTTCATGTACCCATATGGTTAGATGAAGACTGAATATATGGGTAGACTACTATATCTATTTCATCAGTAAACTGAAATATCCCCTACACAGCTTCTCCCATTCATCTCTGCCTATTAGTATGTTAAAACCTATCAGAAATTTCTAATTAATCAGATGCCACTGAGGAAAAAAAAAATACTCAGCTACCCACTCAGACAGCCAAGAGTGCCCTCACATTCCACTTCAAGACTGTGCTTCAAGCCCAACAAAATAGTTTTGCATTGCCTCCTCCATACATATTACCAGCTAGACTGTCATTAATCAGAACATTGCAGAAAGACATTCAGCTCATGAACTTGTGAGAGACATTTTCAAAACAAAAATGATACTTTAATCTCAACAGATGAAGAGCATTACACAAGTGATTGTGACTGATATTTTCCAAAGTTATTGGAGAGAGTTTTAGATAAGAAAAACTACAAGGCATCATGCAGTGCTCATAAAATCTTTCCCTTTCTTTCTGCTCTGGCTTCACGAATATAAATTCCAGTTTGGTAACTAGGTGAAAATCTGAAAAACATCTTAAAACAAAAGGTCCAACATCTTTGTAGTGTAACTCCATTGCACGAATGCAGGGTATACAACCTGTATATGTTTCTTGGTCTCCCCCATGATGACCCACACTGTTACCAGAAGGAGGTACAACCACAACACAGCAAATTTCCCATGTACACTACTGGGTTGTGGGCCAATGCAGGGCTGGGAAAATGGTATCATCCCATGAAGCATGGAAGGAAAATAACCGATGAAGCTGACTAAATGCTCTGCTCCATAAGAGGAGCCTGACCAAGACTGAAGCTGGGCTATGAGCACAACTCCAAAGATCACTGGCTTCATCTCAGGACCCTGAGAGTCCTCAAAGGGCATTTGCAAGAAGTCCAAAGATATTAAGAGACATGAAAGGAACAGAGTGGGTGATGAAGCCACATGTGGGGAATTTCCTAGGAGATAGGAGCTCTGTCAGACTTGATAGAGCTCTATCAGTAGAGCAGAATCTGTGCTGCCAGGATTTCAGGAATGGAAAATGACTCTTCAGGCTCTGTGTCATTTTCATGCCATCTCCTGACTTTTCACCTTCAGACTTTTTATCTATTTCTGGGAATGCTGCCAGACTGAAGACACTTTGCCTGCAAAGCTCTCTAGCTTTGCTGTCTGTATCCCTTCCACAGATAGCTTAGGTGTGTGCCTGAACATCCACATAGAGGCCTGCCCCAGTGGCCTATAAACGATACTGTGCAACATCCTTAACACATCTCATACAGGACCATTCCCTCCTCCTGGATGTTCTCTCACATCCTTTTCATTCTTCCCAAAACTACATGGCAATACTACTAAAAAAATCAAACGCTGAGACACATTTTGGTACAACATCAATCACTGTTTATTCTGATGAGAATTGCATGAGGTAGATACAAGTGAAAGACAACTTGTATTGTCAACACCTCCTCTTCTACCTTCCCACACTCCAAATAATTATCAATCAGCTAAATGAATCAAGATTTATAAAATATAAATTCAGCCTGTGACAGCAAAATAACACCCCTGCTCTCTCCACCTCCAAAAAAGTCCCAAGATAGCAAGCTTTCCTAGTGATCCTCCTGGATAACTCTCCTGTCCAAGGTTATCAGTGACTGCTAACACACTGAGCAGCACATAAACGCCAGAGCAAGCTCTGAGGCATTGATCTGCCTATCATCCAGATCAGGGGACTGAAGAGACCTCTCTGTAGCTTTTTGCTAGCTCTTTCAACACCCAGATGTGGGATGATGACTGGTGCCTCTCTGGGTGAAGATGCTGCCACCACACACCCTTGGGCTTTAGAACTCCAAAATGTCCTGGATCCTCTTGCTCACACAGGGTTAAAATGTCCCTGGCAAGCATTGTGCATGTGGCATACAGCAGCATTAGGATATGTTTGGCTGGGTTTGATTTCTGGATTCACATCTGGTTTGCAAGGTACCAGACTCCATTTCTTTAAACATAAAACCGTATAATCAGGGCTTGCTGCCTTGCTGCCCTGAACTCCCTACACAAAAAATCCATCTCTTTAATTTCAGTCCTTTCCCCCAGAGATAAAGACTAGAACATACCATAACATTTACTCAGATGCTCAGGAATATCCCAGCTGTAAAGCCTACCATGACCAGAGAGACTACTAGAGGCCCTTAGATCATAGAATCATATCTCAAATTCGAAGGGACCCATAAGGATAATCAAGTCCATCTCTCTGCTCTTTGCAGGACTACCTAGAAGTAAATTGTATGATTAAGAGCATTGTCCAGATGCTCTTTGAACTCTGACAGTGTTGGTGCTGTGACCACTTCCCTGGGGAGCCTGAAATTCTCCTGATGCAGCTTCATTCCATTTTCTCATGTCCCATTGCTGGTCAGCAGAGAGGAGACCAGCATCTCCTCCTCTGCTGCCCATCTTGAGCAAGTTGTAGACTGTTGATGAAGATGGGTTGCTCACAGTCTGTCTGTAGAGAAAACTGCAAATATCCTTATAATCTTCCTGAGGAAGTCCTAGAACCTGGCAGTGAAATCAGAAACTTGAATCCATAGCTCTGACTGCAACACAAACCTAACCAGGTTTGCAGAAAGCATGGGAACTATGGGAAGAATTGGGATGGTGGAAGAGGATTTTCAAAGTGAGTATATCTTACTTTGGGTTAGGTGAGCATTTCCAGGTCAACTGTAACCAGGTGGCATTAACAATCCCTGCTACGATCATCCCAGTCTTAATTAACTTTTAGCCTTAAAAAGGCATGAAGGTGTTGAGATGCTAATTCAGGTATCAGTACCTTCTACCACTTCCTAATCATGTCAGACTTTTATACCCCGTCTCTGGTATCCATCTGCAGTATGCTTTCACCAAGGAATACACTGTGGTTTTCACTCCTTCAGAAATACCCCTCTATGTTAAGTTTTGGAAGTTTGTGCTTTGTTCTTTTTTTTTTTTTTTTCCCCCGATATTTGACAACATATTGAACTTATCCATTCTTGGGCCTTTGAGGCACTGCAGGAAAATCCATGAAAATCAATGAAAAAACCTGTCTATGCCATGGACTCCCATTTTTAGAGGCAAACACGTTGAAGAAGCTGAGGCCTGGCTTCCTGGTTTGACTTTGACTGGCATGACTGAGTATGCGGGGGCGAGCAAGGAGCAGAAACAGAGGTTGCAAGTATGAGATGGAGAAATTCAACACGTATAACATAGCACAGTAAGTAGAAGACAGGTATTCTATATAAAGTATTTTTTCATGTGACTTCACTTATTGTACCAGGAGTGCAAAAAGGCTATGAAAGTTGCAGGAGGTGGATATAGTCTCTTTTTAGCTTTCTACTTCCAGCACTATGCCAACAACTTTTTCTTTTCTCAGCACATGGTGTGAGAGCACAGCACACAAAAGGAGAGAGGAGTAAAAGCTGATCCCAAAGACCTTTTGTGTTCCCTTCAGGAAATTAAATGCACATTTCACAGCTTTCTTGCAGAGATGGAGTTAACTGAAGCAATTCTTATAAAGGTTTTCTAAGCCAGGGCATCAGAATTTATGCACTGCCTTCCGCATTGCCTGTTCTGCTAATGCTGAACAAAAAAGAGACAAGAAAAATTTAGGTATCCTGTATCTAGCTGGTACATGCTGGAAATGCAGAGGTGATGTACAAGGAACTGATACACTATTGCCATAAAGATCTTCCTGTTTTTAAAGAAACCTGTCTGACAGTGGACTAGAGATGGGAATAGAAGTCTCAGTGAGGACACCAGCACCTCTGGGGAAGACACTTGTAAGGGTGACATTCGATCTGTGCATCCAAAACATCCACAGACTGTCATCTGCTACACATGAGATTTACCTCCCAAACTGCTCTGATGGCTACTAACTTTTTGGTTCCAAACTGACTGCAAGAAAACTGCAGGGGCTGTAGTCTGCCAACTTCCATCTTCTTACCATGACCCTTTCTCCGTGCCCAGCAGTGTTTTCACATTAACGAACTCCCACATCACAGAAGGAGAGTGAACCAGGGATATATCACTGTCATCACTTCCCTCCCTGTCCTGTAGTTCTTTCTCCTCTAGCAATTCCCTTATGTTTGCAAATTCCAGTCTGGCCTTAGCATGGTATTTTTTTTCAGACATTTGCAGAAGGCTGTCCCTAGGGTGCTCATCTATAAAAATACCTACAGTATCACAAGATTGACAACAGTGAGAAGGGAGTCATCAAAGCACTACCATGTGCTTTTGCTAGCCAGGCAATGCCTGTAAACATTGGAGTCAGGTTTTGATGCACTAAATCTAGACTGTCAGCCTATACAACCCTACACAGATTCAGGTTTAGTAAGTGGAACTTCAGCTTCACTTATGTGCTCTGTAGCATCCTTAGAAGACAGCTACACCTCTGTTTCAGTCTTCCCGGAATACGCATGTGTATCTAGGTGGTTAACCACTCAGATAAAGATCAGTGCCTGGGTTCCTCAAACATTATAGCATGCTGTGATTTAGATAAACATTTTCTATTCCTCTTTAGTGCTACTGACCCCCCATCCCATCTGTGGATGCTGCATGCAATTTTAAAAGATAAAAAGATTTTCTGCAGATACTATATTTTAAATAACAGCTTTTTTTCTCCTCTTGATTTGGCATTCAACTATTCATCAGGATAAGCAACAAGTGACTTGGCAGATAATTCAGGACATTTGGTTTTGAAGAACTGGTAATTTAAAAGTACTTGGACAAGTTTCCTCAACTCATTCACCTTAATCTGTGCTATTCACTTTTACATGTGCTCTAGCAGCTTGTACAGCTAAAAAATGTGTAGAAAGCATAGTGCAAGTGATAAAAGAACCTTTTCCTGAGTTGTAGTAATTTATACCACAAAAACCACACTCAGAAACTGAGTAACAGAGGGAGACAAATACAACTCAAAGCTGTTAAACATATATGTCTCATCTGAAGTCACCAGGTGGCACCAGCTGTATTCATACATTGATAACTGGCTTCAACCCACTGTAACCCATATGCTCTTGGAAATGTAAAGCACATCATGTATGGATATTAAGTAGAGACCAATAGCTGAATGGTCAGCAAACCAGAGAGTTCAGATAGAACTTTAACAACATCTGACTGTTGGCTTTTATTTGTTGGTTTTGTTTTGCTTTTTTAATTCAGTGGCATCTCCTAATTTTGAAGTTAATGGTTGGAAAACTTAAAAAAATGCAAAGAGGCACTATTTTAAGTAAACGTATTGATTCTTGGTCAGAATTGACACCTTGTAGCTTTCTGTTAATGCAAGAGGATATTTTTCTCTGGCTTTCTGTCACTATCAATAAGTTCTTGAATTAACTAGGAAATCCTATGCTTAAAAAATCTTTTGTTTTATCAAATAATTATATTATTGTATGAGGGTGAACCTGAAATTAGCTATGTACAGCACTTAATATATTATGTCATTAGCATATAATGAGATAATATGTACTATATACTAATTATGTAATAGTATATATAATATACTAATGATGTATATCAAGAAATAGTGAAAGCTAGTTCATTTACTTGTAGATCATGAGTCATATCAGGGTTTTATGCATTTGAACGTTCATAACTTTCATCACTAATGAAATATTTGTGAACCTAAACTGTTTCTTGAGCTTGGCAGTATTTATCACATACATTTTTCTTACTCCTTATTATCTGTCTCCTCTGTAAATAATTTTTCATCAGAAGAAAAAAAAAAACAAACAAAAAAACCCCAACAAAAGAGTGAGATCTTAAACTCACTGAATCAATGGCAGAACTCCCACTAACTTCAAGGGGTCAGGATTTTACTACACTTGACCTGCTTTATACAAAGAAGGAAAACCAAATGGCAAAAATACTATGTTAATAAAGCCACAGAGTCTGAAAGTGAATCATCATGTAAACAATGTGGTGAATGTTTACAAATAAAAGTAAGGAAAAAAATCAAGTTGCAGTTTGAGATAGTTTTAAAAGGAACTTGATTCTCCACGGAAAAGAAATTCTCTTTTTAGCTAAACATTGAAAATATAAATTTTAGTATATAATTCTAAGCATCCACATTTTATATCTTCAGCCTATTGTAACAATTTTTCAGCCAGCAGGTACTTTTGATTATATTAAATACTAACAGTTGTATCTGCTTCATTGCAGCATTATTGAAAAAATGTAATCCATATTTACATTCTCTTCAGCATGACTTATTCTTAAAAATGAACCAACATGATTATCTAAACATACAACACCCATAGAAGCTTAATGGTTGTTGGGGTCCCCAGTGCAAACAATGACAGATGCATGTAAGTAATCTGTTTAAAGACCATTTTTTGCAAGCACTGGTTTGCAAGTAATATTTGCATTTGCAGTGAGCAAGCCTAGCCTTGTATAGACAAAAAAAGGAGATGTTTCTGTTCAAATGATTCATGATTACTGTGCATGCTTTACAGTAATAGGAAGACCCTCAGCAGTGCAACCAGGGAAACCAAGTCATAGAAGGATAAGCAGCATTCTTCATTCCAGCCAGCAGTGGACTCTGGCACTGAAAAAAACATACTTGAGCTAACCTCTAGTCTGGAGCCAAGCAGTTTGTGGCTAATTTAACACTGTAGTACGCACCCAGAAAGTAAGTCTATCATCTTTCACCTGCTGTATGTAGCGTGAAGCTCACCGAAACCAAGTTTTACTATTTGTATTCAAGCATTTCCATTACAGTAGCTGTGGCACATATCAAAAATTAGTCTTGAAAATCTAAAGAACAGCCTGAAATTTAGGCACCTAGCGTAAGGTAAATTTGTAGACTCTCTCTCTAGCTAGTCCAAAAAGTGGTTTATGCCATCTTAAGAGAAGTAATCAAGACACATGAGTTGCTCTCCAGGGATCTCCGTTTTTCTCCATTGGTCAGCAGAGCCCAGGCAGCCAGATCAGAGATGAGACACAGCTTTGGATGGCTACCATCAGGTGAGATGAACTCCAGTCTGCAAATGGCAACTTCCACTATAGAAGCTACAGACTGGAGGCACAGTTGGTTTAACTGGCTTGGCAAAGCGCTGTGCACTGATCCTCCCAGGTCATGGTACACTGCACTGAGAAATTAGCATACATTTTATTCTCATCTGTGCTATTAGCTGAGAAATAATGAAATGAGACAAACATAAAGTGAATCCAGTTTTCTTCCCTTTCCCTGACATAAATCTGTTGTCACCATAAAGGAGTTCTGCTTTTACTGCCTAGCAGAGAAGGCAGACATACACATTTGCACAAAGATCTACTATATTTCTTTCATACTGTAACAAAAGAAAGCGTAGAATTCATGTTATTTTATCACCAAAATTATACTCTTTACTTATTATCTGCAATTCTATCTATAGCAAGTACATTATATTGTAATTAAAGTGTATTGTATGCATTATCTGTGAAAGGGCTGTAATCATTTCAACATACCATTCATTGAAATACATTAATACAGTACCTATAATACATGAAAAATGAAATAAAGTATATTACATAATATCTATTTTTAATGTTTTTCTTACTGAAAGAGTCCTAGGAGTATCAGAATTTATGGGCTATGTTATCCTGTCTCCATTAGGTTCTTAAAATGAGAAGGATATGCAAGAGTCTAGCTACCTCCTAGAAATGTTTCAAGGTAAGGAGAAGCAGTAATGATTTTTCCTTTACAGGAGACAGGGAGAAAGGGAGATGAGTTTGTGCCTTTTTATCTGTACTTGATAGGATGGACACCTGCTGGAGACAGAGCTGAAGTTCTGATCAATTGAGTCATGTCTCCCAGTGTTTCCTTGCAGAGTTGGTAGATGGTGACCTCCACACGGAGGGGCTGAAACCTTCACTGATTTAAGAGGTAGTTTCATAATTAATTCAGATGGACCACATCTTACCACCATTATTCTCTTTGGAATGATTTGTATCTCTAAATGATTTCCTACTAATATTTGCAGAAATAATGTTACCATGTCAGAGGTCCCACAAGCAAAACCTAAGCCAGGGGGCTTATGAGAAAGAGAAAGACTTTTAACCAAGGCCTGTTCTGACAGGAGAAGAGGCCACAGCTTTAACTGGAAGAAGGTAGGTTTAGACCAGACAGAAGGAAGACATATTTTACAGTGAGGGTGGTGACGCACTGGAACAGGTTGCCCAGAAAGGTTGTAGATGCCCCATCCCTGGCAGTGTTCAAGGCAAGGCTGGATGGGGCTTTGGGCAACCTGGTCTAGTGGAAAGTGTCCTTGCCCATGGCAGGGGGGTTGGAACAAAATGATCTTTAATGTCTCCTCGAACCCAAGCCATTCTATGATTCTATATCTAAATAAAAATGAATACAATGCATAGAGCATCAAAGTCATTAATTTTCTGACTTTAAATACTTGAGTGCAAGGATGATGGTTAGTTTCATGTTTCTTTTTGCTTACTCCCTCCCAGTTCTATTTTCATTAGAGCAGACTACAAACCTAGAGAAAATCCTGCACATACCTGTTTCTCCCCACTGGGCTTCTTGTGGTTTAACAGCAGCTCCACAGCACCAACTACCTCCTTTCGTATGGCATGCAACAGAGCATCTCCCACATACACATTAAAACTTAAGAGCAGCTCAATGAGCTCAAGGTTCTCATTTTCAATTGCAATAAGGAGTGCAGTTCTTCCCAGGGGATCAATGCAATTAATATTGATCTTGAAATAAATTTCTGCTTCCTCCAAAGCTTTCTTTACACTGGCATAATCTCCCTTCTCCACGGCGTTCAGATAGGCTTTCTCTGAATGAGACAGTTCAGATTCTGCCCGTACAATACGAAGAGGGATACGATCTCTGTAGGGAGCATTGACACTTCTTTTGTAGTAGAACTGGGCCATATTTTATGCCATTCTAATACTTTGTCTCTGCAATATGAACAGAAAGATTAAATCAATAATATATTTTAGAAGTACAACAGACCAAATTAATATTTGCAATATATAAGTACTTAAAACTGATACTAAAAAGTGATGTTAAAACAAGTACAAACGGCCTCTATGAACAGAACTTGTAAGATTACCAGCAAAACATGGCAACCAAAACATACAACCAAGTTGTTGCAACTTACTAAGTCAAAGCGTACCTGTTAGCATACCATGCAGTTGAGTGAAATCCTTAAACCAGTGGCAAGCAGGCAGTTATATGACACAACATAGTTTGAATCAAATGCATGGCCCTGCTTCATCCTTAATTTCTTCATGAATTTCTGCTACCTCGTGTTTCCCATAGTTTAGAAGTATGCTCATACATAGTTGATGCTGTTCAGTAGACTACAGGGCCCTTACAGCTTGTAAGCTTGCTTGCGGTAGTGGTTATGTCACTTGAGATTGGTTCAGTTGCCCATCTAAGGTACCTAGGCCTCTCTGAGATGCCCTAGTTATCTTATCTGCATTCTACCATGTCTTGGGTCTTTCAGAAGGCCTGTGTAAATTCGGTACCTCCATGGAAATGTCTCTGACATCCTACACAACCCAGGCATCACTCAGTGCTTGTGTGTAGACAGCTCAATAAAGCCCTTCTTATCTGTTTCTTTATCTTGGGCAGAAAGAACACGTTAAGAGTTGGAATAATTACTCCTAGTGCTGATGAAACACCCTGACTTATCTGTAGCAGGCACAGATTACACAGTTCAGTAGTGAGCCTTCCTACTAAGATTGTGATTCGAACACATATGCTATTAGAAAAACATTAATATAAAATATTTTTCCAACCAGTACTTACAAACCTATAAATTTTCATTCAAAGCCTAAAAGTAAAAACTAAATCCATATGAGATAAATTGCCGAGGACTGGTAGATAATAATAATGGCTTTCACTCAAAACCATTAAGTTCTAAACTAGTATTAATACTGAAACACTACAACTGTAAAACAACTCTAAAGTCTTACATATAATAAAGCACTTAATACCTCTGATTTTACTCTGTATGTTTTGTGCAAGGACAAAAATAATTCCTTCTAATGGGATAATTTTCTCCTGGCTCTATCTTCTACCTGAAAATAAAACATATTTATATATATAAAAAAAGGAAAGAAAGAAAAGAGGGAAGAGGAGGAAGAGAAAAAAGCTACACAAAAATATTTGCTTTTGCGATTCAATCAGAGGTTGAACAGCGCATTAGTCAAAGAACTGTAGTTTCTTGTCATTTTCTCAGCTGAGAATGCAAGTTGCAGTAACCCACTGCCTTTTCCTTTTGCTATCAGGTAAATGGAAGAGACCTAGGAGACAGGGGAGGCTGGAAATGGGTTACTCCTTGTAGCAGATGGCGTATTACCTGCCAGCTTGCATCACCTTCCTTAGTACCCCTTTAGAATAGACAGGAGGCCTCAATATTTCAGGATCAGAAAAGTGAGCAAGATGATGATAAGAGATCATTCAGGTCAGAAGAGCTCCCACAGAAGAGTTGGAGAACACCTCGTATTACGACCAGCTGTACTAAAAAAGAAGAGTGGTGGTGACTGGTGATTCCAGCTTGAGTGGAACAGAAGGCCTCGTATGTTGACCTGACCAGACTCACAGGGGGGTCTGCTGCCTCCCTGGGGCCAGGGTAAGGAATTTCACCAGAAAACTCCTCTAGTACAGCTCTGCGACTACTACTCTTTATTAGTCTTTCAGGTGGAAATGCGGAAATGTCTTCAAGAAGCCTGAAAGGACTCAAGAAGGACTTCAGGGCCTTGGGGTGACAGGTTCAGAGTTCAGGAACCCAAGTAGTGTTCTCGCCCCTCCTGCCAGTCACAATCCATGACAGTGGCAATGGCTACATCAGAAAAATCTCATTCGTTAATTAATTCCTAGCTCCGTGACTGGTGTCAGTGCCAGAATTTGGGGGGTTTTGACAGTGGGTCAGTCACCACAGCACCAGGCCTGCTGGTGGCAGATGGGGTATGCCTGTCCCAAAAGGTAGGATTCTAGCCCAGGAATTAGCAGGGCTTATAGAGAGGGCTTTAAACTGGGTTTGAAGGGGGAAGGGAATAACACAACACTCGCTAGAATGAGCCAAGGGGTAGCAAGCCACTGCTGGAGTCCAGATCCACAGGACAACTTAAAAAGAGGATTTCTTCCTGAGGTCGGATAGCCATGGTTTGTGCTCAGTTTTGAGCTCCTCACTACAAGACAGACATTGAGGTGCTGAAGCAGGTCCAGAGAAGGGAAACAAAGCTGGTGAAGGGTCTGGAGCACAAGTGTGATGAGAAGTGGCTGAGTGAACTGGGGTTGTTTAGTCTGGAGAAAAGGAGGCTCATGGGGGACCTTATCGCTCTGTACAACTACCTGAAAGGAGGATGGAGAGAGGAGGTGTCTGGTCTCTTCTCCCCAGTAACTCTTCCATAGGACAACAGATAACGGCCTCAAGCTGCGTCAGGGGAGGTTTAGATTGGATATTAGGAAAAATTTCTTCACTGAGAGGGTGATCAGGCATTGGAACAGGCTGCCCAGGGAAGTGGTGGAATCGCTGTCCCTGGAAGTGTTAAAAAATAATGCAGATGGGGCCCTCAGTGACATGGTTTAGTGGCGGTCTTGGCAGTCCTGGGGGAGCAGTTGGATTTGATGATTTTAAAGGTCTTTTCCAACCTAGTTGATTCTATGATTCTTTGTCAGAGAGGAATACTGAAGCTTTTAAGCCTGCTACCAGAGCAAAGGAGACAAAGACTGCTTTCCACTGACTGACATTAACTTGTTCTTTGAAATGACGGAGCACGAACAATCTCAGCCGAGCCTACATGCAGTAGGCAGCCAGTTTGGGGTGGGAAGGACAGAGAAGGCAGTAACACAGATAATTATCTTAATGAATGACTGCACCATCCAGTTGAACTGACCTCCCTGTCTCCTTGGCTGCTGTTATTCTTCTGGGTAAATTCAAGGAGCTTTCCAAAATAATTTTCAAGAGAAAGTACTTCAGTGTCATCTGACTACACAGAAGGCCTCCTTCCAGCATTTTCAACAGTAGCACTGGCCTTATGGACTGTGCATGTGATCCTGCAACGTTCATTCAGCACAGCAACATTTCTCCGGAGACATGGGAAGTGGGCTGTCCCCTGCTCAGGGAGAGGGCGGGCAGTCTTTCTCCAAATAACGAAACCTTGGGACAAGAAACAGTACACAATTTCTGCCAAGATATCAAACTACGGTTGGGCAGAAAGGGTCTGACTGTGCAAGTTTACTTAATGAGGAAAGAGGAGAGAAGGCAATACAGGCTGGGGAATAAGAACAGGAACATAACTTGTGGGAATTATGCTACAAGTGGCAGTGGCTTAATCTACACTTCAGGATATGTTTATGTGCAGATCCACATGTCTCTCCATGCTTCATGTGATGAAGCTCCCTGCAGAATGCATTTTGGCCAGGATAGGCAGGTTTGGGGCAGACCGCTCAAATATCATTAGTAAAGACTTGCTAATATGAACACTGTAATGTGGATCCATTTTCAGATGCACAAGCTAAGCCACCTCGATTATAAGTTACAACACTTTCTAGCGTTTAGAGCCAATAGAGAGTCAGCTGTGAAGAGTTCTGCGTACAAACATGCAAACATTTTAGTATTTGCTGCTGTCCTCAGAGCAGTATGTGTATTTTGAGAGGAGCCCCAAAAGAGGCTGAACTAAGCTGCCAAGAAATACAGACTAGTTAGGTGTACTGTTCAGTCTTTGGAATTTATTGGCCTCTTTCCATTGAGATCTGTAGTGGTTCTGCCCTGACACTGCCTATTCAGAGACATGTGAGTCAGTGCGTTTTAATATATTTTACTAAAAGCCTTCATTAAAAAATTAAATCAGGAAAACATTACCTAACCTCAGCTACTAATAATAACACACTAAGTAAAAATAATTATAACAATCAATCAAATAAAAATCAAATTGATATCAAAGAAAACCAATTAGACTCAATAGTAGACAATGTGCCACAACTTAATTAGCTAGATAACATAAAATGTAGCTATACAAGTCTAGAAAAGATGGTTAGCCATTGGCTGTAAACACCAATCAAAGAATTTGACTGAAATCAATCAAAATTATAATTTGGTTAGTTAAGTAGCTAACACCAAAACCTAATTACTATCTGGACCAAAGCCTAACAAAAATAATGGTATTTTTTTCTCAAGAAATTCTACTGTTATGTGATGACTAACCCCTTCCTGCTCATATAGCAATGAAGACTTCAAAAAATAGAATAGAAAACCATAAGTCTGACAACTCCTATTTACCAGAAGTCATAAAGTGACAGTTTCGTGTTACTCAGAACTTTTAAATGTATAGCACAGAATATACCTTAATGAATAGCTTGATGAGGTATTACGTAAGGTTGCTTAAATCTAGGAGAACATTTCTTTCCAGAAATTTGCCTGCATGGCCAAATTGTCACTTATACACACGCCCAAATCACAATTCAGGATTAACAGTCTCCTGCTAAATGACAATAGGAATGAAAAAATATAAATAGTAACAATAAGAGACTTCTCATTGCTAGCAAATGCTGAAATCAGAAAGCTGTCATGTGGATTCCCTGGCTTACAAAGGCATGTCTATTATAGTGGTTTATAGATCCCTGACCTAGCAGTAATTATGTGAGCTTGGTAATAGCTGAAATATTTTCAACACCCTTCAGGGAGTTTGCATTTTCTGTCTTGGGTGGGAAAAGGTCATAGAATCATAGAATGGTTAGGTTTGGAAGGAATCACCATGTTATAACACAGAAATTTAAAATCAGATCACCTGAAAACCCCTGACACTCACTTATGAGCTTTCTGAAATCTTATGTAAAGTCTTTTC
>JANHGB010028262.1:4737-16162 GCA_026283785.1 Coracopsis vasa | reverse complement strand
CTTGAACACTGCCAGGGATGGGGCAGCCACAGCTTCTCTGGGCACCCTGTGCCAGCGCCTCAGCACCCTCACAGGGATGAAGTCCTGTGTGTTGCACCTCATCCATCTCCCATGGTCGGGTGTTCCTGCACTCTGCCCTGCTCCGTTCAGGTGCATGGGGATGGCAGCTCCAAATCCAGCCAAGTGGCTGACTGAGGGCACCATGAGACTTCTCCTTGGGCAGCACCGCATTTGGCAGAGAATCACACAGAGAAATATCTAATACAAACTGTGGGCTGGGCTTTGAGCAAGGGCTGTTGTGAAGCTGCAGGGATTTCAGGAGGAAGCAGAGATGATAATTAATGCCTGGTTCTGAAGCAATTACACCAATTATGTTTTTAATTTAATCTCTGCAAAATTTGGGACTCTTAGAAAATGTGAATAAACAGCTTTAAAAACAGTAATGTCTCTCCTGTTGAGCATACCCTGCCTACGAGAGCTGTGCACAAAGCAGGGGTCAGCATGCCCCCTCAGCAGCATGACATGTATTAAGGCTCTTTTGTTCCTGTTCTTTTAGAGTCTTGTCATGCTGCATCCCCACTAACACGCTCTTGTTTTCCATGTGCCGCCGTAGGTTCAGCCCATACGAGTGGTACGACGCTCATCCCTGCAACCCAGGATCAGACATCGTGGAGAACAACTTCACCCTATTGAACAGCTTCTGGTTTGGGATGGGAGCGCTCATGCAGCAGGGTAAGGTCTGCTCACAGCCCCACAGGCAGTGGGTGAGGTGTGGGAGAGGGGAAGTAGCTCTCCTTCTGCACCTCCTGTGATCCACCATGCAGGACATGCTGGATGCCCGCTGCCCCGGATGCACTGCAGCACCAAAGGGACCTGCTCCCCAAGGGGTCCTGGGGCCGGGGCCAGCAAAGGGCTGATGAGACCATATCTCCTGTGGTTATTGCCTCATCAGCTGTGATTTGCACTTCAGCAGCTCCTGGCGACTGCCTTTGTTATCAGTCCCTTCCTTTGAACTTCACCTCCACGCAGACACCTCTGCACCCTGCCTGCAACAGGGATGGAGGAACGGAGGGGGATGCGCGCCAAGGCTGAGCCCTGTCTGGAGCACCCCAGGACATGGTCCAGGGGCTTTATGCCAAGAAAACCATCTGGATTTTCCTGTGTCAGAACAAGCTTTTCAGTCTTCTGTCTTCATTTCTGGCACCTGCCTCTGTTTGCACTTTCACCTCCTGCGGGGCAGAGCCCCATCCTGCCAGCTCAGACACATCACCAAGCCCGTGAGCTGCAGGTGGCTGCCAGCACCCCTGTGCCACCACACAGCAATCATCACCATTAATGAAGCGTGCACGCTCTGGCAGGTGCCATCTGGAAGCTCCATGATGGAGCAGTGGCGCAGTTCACACGTGTGCTGCTGCTGGGGTGCACAGAGGAGCATCCATGGACCATGTCCTGAGGAGGAGCGTTGCCTTCATCATCTCCCTCAGCTGCTTAATTCACCAAACTCAGCAGCATCCCACGGATTCTGTAAATTCCTATTCCTGATAATTCAATTTGTTTAATGTCAGGATCTTTGTCCTGGCTTGCTCTGCTTTAAATGAACTCTTACAGAAGAAAAGGCATCTTGCTCTCTGGTCTGTCTCCATTTTTATCCTCATCTGGTCATTCTGCACATTGTGAAATGGCCTGAAAGCCGCTCCAACACAGAGCAGAGAGGATGGCGAGGAGCTCCTCTGGGCAGCTCAGCCCAGCAGCCACCATGTGTGAGACAGAAGGCTTTCTATGCTACTGGTGCACCCATCGACACTGACAGGGACCTTAGAAATAGGATATGGATGGGATTACATTCATATCTGTGGGTGGAATAGAGCAAATGGAATATATAGAGACGGAATGAACAGAGTAAATCAGTTAGGAAGACAGCAGAGGGGGAACTTGCGAGCAGCTCTGAAAGAAGGAATGAAATTCAGCTGTAATCTAATTGCAGAAAATCCAGGAATAGAAATAAGTGGAAAATGTCAAACAATTGTCACACTTTGATTTACCACGTATCAGTAGTTATTCCCAGAGAGCAAAAGAACTCCGGCACTGGCTTGGTGGCAATGTACAGTGCTGCTGCTCCGTGCTCCTCCTGCTGCCGCAGCGGGTAATAGAGATTCCTCCCAGCTCCCAGTGCCCTGATGGCCAGTGACAGGTCCCAGCAAGACGGTTTAGCAGGATGAATCACCTTCTTATCAGCAGCTGATAAATGAAAAGAGCTGAATTCCTTTTAACTCTGCTCTGCCTCCAAGAAGAAAAAGATTTCAAAGCTGGACTGATGTTGCACCGCCCGATGCATCAAAGGGCAGGAGATGGAATGGGAAAGAAGCAGGATATTGGGAAGAACCGAATCAGGATCTTGAGAACCGAAGCAGCCCTCAGCATCCAAGGCTCCTCCGCTTCCTGGTGCCTCCTTGCTGCACTCAGAGAGGAGAAAAGCCACACTCCATGCTATGCTTTCATGCCTCAACTGCTTAAAATTGCTTTGCAAAGCCCGATCTTTGCTGCTAATTCCAGCTTGGATGTATCCTCTGAACACAGTCATTTCAAACCCAAAGCTCTTTCCCAGCTTTAAAAGGTGTCTTGGGCAATTACAAAAATAGCACAACCCATTTAGGCCTTCACATCTGCTCAGTAAAAGCCATTCCAGACCAGTTACACCTTTTATGCTGTAGCATCTCCTGCTTCCCCACTTCTAACTGGTATTCAAAGTACTGGACCCTGATAGTTCCTTCCTCCTGTTTGATTTTGTTTTAAACCTTATGTATTTGAACACACTCCCTGGAGTGAGGCTTTGAACAGGAATCCGTAGAAAAGCAAAGCCCTTTTTAAATGGCACAACAAAACACTCATCAAAGTCACAAATCGCTTGCTATTTAAATCTCATCCAAGCAGCCTGGTTAATTACTTCACTTGGAATGTTGCCTGTACATTGGGCACTGCACGAGGTCAGCAGTGAAGGGAAAGGGGTTCTACACAAACCCCACTGATTCCATTGCATGCAACATGTCGGGATCATTTGCCTAAACCAGCTGGCTTCAATTGCATAGCTCGTACAGTTCTGACAATGAAACCTAATCCTTTCTGTACACAGATCTATGTATGCAATGTGCATATGCATATATAAAATGGGTTCTTTCTCTCTCTATTACCTCTTTCCTCCTTCCCCTTTTCCCTCTCCCACCCCAGGCTCGGAGCTGATGCCCAAAGCACTGTCTACACGGATCATTGGTGGCATATGGTGGTTCTTCACCCTAATTATCATCTCGTCCTACACGGCCAACCTTGCTGCCTTCCTGACAGTGGAGAGGATGGAGTCCCCCATCGACTCGGCAGATGACTTGGCAAAGCAGACAAAAATAGAGTATGGAGCAGTGAAGGATGGAGCTACCATGACCTTCTTCAAGGTGAGACCATGCAGATGCAACGCTCCCAGACCAATGGGGGTGAGAATAAAGAACCAAAGACAAAAAGCCTCCTAAGGCACCACTGCTTCTCCTTAGAGCAGGTTGCTTCAGTCTCACATCCCTGGCAGGACTTTGACAGGTTAGCTCATGAGGTTCCACAGAGCCCTTGAGGCCGCCTCAACCAGCCTCCAGGGACAGAGGAGACAGCAAATGAAACCTAAAGCTGGGCAGATGTTGCAGTGTACCCTCCCCAACCAGTATTTCTTATAGCTGAAATACCTTTCTTATCCTTCAGGTACTCACATTAACATAGTCAAGTTTTATTAACCTCTGAAACCCAGTGCAAGGTAACACCACCAGTGCATCAGACCCAAATCACATTAATTTCTTCTCTTTAAAGCATAATTAAGTTCAGAAGTCAGCCAACACTGCAGAGGAGGCTGCTAAGGACATTCATATTTCACTACTGCCTCCAAAATGGAAAGAAACCCAGAGACTTGAAAAGACTTTTAAAACCACAGCTGGCCTGTAAAAACACTTCAGGAGAAAGAGAGGGAATAAAGGAATAGAAATGAGGGTGATTAATCTAAGGGATGATCACGCTGGCTTGGAGAGAATTGAAATGCATGATGAACTCAAAAAGCTGTGTGCCGAGGAAAGGTTTGGAGTGGGGTCTCCCATAGGAGCACAGGCAGAGCTGGGCTGGCTGCAGCACCCACGGATGCCAATGTTCTCCCTGGGGGCTGTGGCAGCAAGGCAAGAGGGGCATTGGCAGAGCAGAGCCTGTAGTGCAGGAATGGGGCTGATCCCCCCCCAGTCAGCCTAATGCAGAAGGAAATACATGGCCCAGAGCATGACAAACAGTTCATGCTTTAAAACAGTCCAGGCAGGTTGTGCCTGGAATAGTGCAGTGATTTGAATAGGCCCAGTGTAAGGCAGCGAGACGGGGCCGTCAGCAGTTTAATTGCCAAGACTCGTTAAAGGAAACCCATGTGCTGAATTTTAATAACCAGGAACAGCAGCGTTCTTCTGCAGCTCCTCTTGGTTAAGGAGCCACTGTACTCCCTGAACCTCCACTTTGAGAGGCAGCAATGCGGGTTGATACAGAAACATGGAGGGTTTGATTCGGTTTGGGCCATGATTCATCCTGGGAATGACAACGTGGCTCTGAATAGCAGGTTGCTGCAGGTCACTTTGCTTTCTGCAGTGGAGCTGGTGCATGCGGTTTTGTCTTTGGCATGGTCTGGTGCATTGTGTTCCTTCCAAAAGCAATAGAAACCTACAGCAGCTCTCAGGAAAGACAGGCTTTTACTGATGGGTTTTAACTGCTCTTTCCAATCAGAGTTTTATATGGGAATAAAAGGAAACAGCCTTTTTTAGAAATCATCATGGACATAGTATATTTATTGCTTCATATCGTTATCCATCAGAATCATTCCTCAGGCTTCTAATGGGCATCTGGCAGGATTTATTTATGCAGCGTGTTTGCCTTTTCCTTTTATTATCCTTGTTGTTTGGAGATGAATTCTCAGGGATGTCACTTCTGGGAAACGTTTTGATTAGTGGAGCAGTGAGAGCATCATGCAGGATGCTCACTGGTCCCCATGTACAGAGGGATACTGGGGAGGCTGAATTCCTCCCAACCCTCAACAAGGTCTTTGCCAAATGACTGGGCTGCATTACAGCTGCTCTGCAGTGCCACCTTCATGAGGACATCTTTGAACAGCACAAAGCTCTGGGAGAGAGAGCAATGAGCATCCCAATGCCTGCTGAGGATCCGCATCTCCTCGGATGGGTGGGATCAAAGGAATGGCAAACAAGGCTTCACATCACCTCCCTCTGCTCGCTAGAAAGGGGGTTACCAGCAGAGAGAGAGCCCCACAGCTCTGTCTTGAACAGCTCCTGGAGCTCTGGAGGTCCAGCACTCCCTCAGTTTGGTGAACAGACTCACTGCTGGGACAAGAGCCTGATGGCAGCATCCTAACTGGGATCTCACCTCTTTTGTGGACTACGCACTAGGACTTCATCCAAATTGCTGCCTTGTTCCTTGTGAGGCTGTTCTGCAAAGGAGTCCCCCTCACATTAGGAACTCACTCCTCTGCTTCTCCATGTTAAAGAAGCTACAAACTACATACACGGATCCCCCCCCAAGCCACAGCCCCTTCATCTGTGCCTGCGGCTCTGCCCATCACTGTCTTCAGCCAGATCCCACCTGGATCTGTAGCCCCCCAGCACATGGAGGTCTAAAAAAGCAGGACCTTGGGCTGCACAAGGAGAGCACCATCTCGGAAATCATCATAGGGAGCAGTAGGAAATAGGAGGAAGAAGACAAATGCCTTGCATGCTGTTCCCTGAGCTGATTCCAGAGTACTCACCAACCGCAGTGGCAGATTTTGACGCACTGAAAAGAACCTCAAAGAAGCTATTTATTCTATTTATTCCCTGGCAATGCAGATCGAGTTACAGGAATAAACCCAGATCAATTAATTTAGGAAGAGCATCGAGTGTTCATTAGAAATCAACCAGAACTGCATCCCACCTTGCAGTGGGTGCTGTCTCTCTGATCAAATGCTGGGTTTAATGTGCAGTGTGGAGTACGGGTGTGGAAGTGCGTGTGTGTGTGTACGTGTATATTCACTTGTACAGAAATGTTAAATCCTCAACAGTAAGTATCTTCAGTTGCTGAAAATCAATTTATTTTTTCATACAGGCTGGAATTGAAAATCTTAAGCCTGAAAGTTACTTTCTTGCCAATTTTGCTGATAAAAAAGCATATATGTCTTGGCAAGATGCCTTGTAGTGGCTCCTCTAAACTATTCCATTAATTTATTTGGGTGACTGGGCTTGAAGCATTGGTTATTAAAGGCAGCTTCTGAGCTGTGACTCTAAAGAATGAATTCAGAGGCGCTCTCAGTGTCATTGCAATTGCTGCATTCAGAGGGGCTGGTACTCAGCTTTTCATATGTGCATCTCATTTAGCACTAATGCAGGGGTTTAGTCAGATGCAGAGGACAGGGGATCAGATTCTGATGTTATTTATCCTGACCAACACGAGAAGCTCCACTCCTATGGATTGGTGGGAGAGGTGTAAGTGGGAGACACGACTCCATGGGGTGAACCTTGGCTGCCGTGATCTACCACCTTTATCAGCAATAATCTCCATCATTCCATACAGAGACCTGTAGGGACAGGACAAGGGGAATGGCTTTAACCTGCGAGAGGGGAGACTGAGATGAGCTCTTAGGAAGAAGTTCTTAAGTTGCAAATTCAGAAGTCAGCAAAATGTACACTCACACAAAGGAGTCCAGCAAATCAGACCCAATTTATGTGCATTCTTTATGGATCATTAAATCACTGCTAAGATGGTTTTGTGTATTCCTATGGCACGTTCTCAGGTGATGTCATGCAAATTCCCATAAATAAGCAACCACTCCTGCAGTGTGGCTGGATTATTCCAGGAGGAGAAAGGGGAGGAAGGAATGTTTCCCCTGACAGGAAAATGCACAGTGGTTGAGGTAGGAGGGAGCAGGAGCATCCAGTGCTCCTCACCGCTGTTCCTTGGCAGTTCTTGACTGGTGACAGCTCTCACAGTGACTGACAGTTGCTGCTGGATTGGACTTGAACAAATAGCCCAGTCTATCAACCTGCTGGTGCTGTGCTGAGAGTTACAGCGGGGGCATTTTCACTTGGAAAAGGAGTGTTCTTATCTCATGTTAGCCAAGGGAAAGGAACTAATAGGAAATAAATTCCCAGTGAGGAAGCAGCAGGTTTTAGACTATGGGGACAACCTGAGATTGCTTTGACCGGAGCCATGCTTTGAACTGCTCTGCCTGCTCCAGGGCCCTGACCTGCCCTCCCTCCCTGCAGGAGCCACCACCACCTTATCTCTAAGAAGATGAGGCTGCTGCCATCAGCAGCACTGTGCTGCTGGGATGCTGCTGAAGGGCTCAGCCCCGTGTTGGCAGGTCTCTGTTGCACCAGGCACAAGCAAGCAGCGCAGGCAGCTCTGGCCCAGGTGTGCTCCAGCCAGGGAGGGTCCTTGCCCCACCATGGGTGCCCCCATCCCCTGGCATTCCTCCTGGTTCCTCCTACAACTTCAAAACACAATTAAGTCCTTTCAGCTGGTCAAAGGCAGTGGTTTAAGAAGAGAAGAGAAAAGTGGTTTTTCTCTTCCAGGGAGCGCTGTCTGATGTAATTTAAGTTGCCTGAAGAGCTACAATGCCTCATGCAAGTCCTATTAGCTTCACTAAATGCAGCCTATTGATTTTTTGCCAGTTTATTTTGCTCTATGCTTTAAACTGGAGAACACTGATGTTGTTTAAGAGCTCTGTGTCAACACCCAAGGAGCATTAAATGCAGGAAGAGCAGGAGAGAAAGGGAGAGCCAGTGAACCCAGAGGCCTTTGATGTGAACTATATAAATGTTAAACAAGTCTTATCAGCAAGCTGAGTGTGCTATTCATTTCAATTACCCATTGTAATGCACAGATATTTAATAATCCTTTTGGAGGCTGCATCTCTTGCTGCTCTTTGAGGTTTGAGAGATGCCACAAATCTATCTTACAGGCACTGGTCCAGCTTTTCAAGTAAGGGAGATTATCCTGCCTCTTGAATGAAGTTTGCTCCGGCACATCCACTCCTGCACATTCATCAAGTGGATTATAACATGAGCTTTAACTGAGAAGAAACGAGTCCATGGATATTTCAGTCAGGAGCTCACAGGGTTAAAGACAGAGGAACAGCCTTTGCCACTGGGCTACTGAAGCAGCTTTGGGGTGTGAAGCTTTTGTTTAACTTGAAGAAGCTGAATAAAAGGAGGTTGACAAGCAAAGCATTCGGAACAGAAAACATTACAAGGGACGTTTTCCTTAGCTAATTTATCCTTATTTATAGTGGTTTTGCTGGCACATTTTGGGTGATATTGCAAAAATGAAGGGGAAACATGACAGCAGTAGTTGGGATGGGCTGGGGCTCCATCTCCTGCCTTCTTATGGAAGGACAGAGACCTGAAAGGAGATAAAGCTTCTGCTGTAGCAGCTCCCCTGCAGCTGCAGGTGAGCAGTTACCCTTATTCAAGGCAAAGCACAAATACTTTTCAACCCCTCCAACTTATCAGCCAGCTTCAGGCTCTTGCTCAGCAGTGCTGGGGAGGAGGAGGAGGTTTTGGCTGACTAAGCTGCCTCTTAGAGAATAAGGAGGCAAGAAGAGATGTAGGAAAAACAAGAAGTTAGGCAGAAAAGAACGGCACATAAAGGAGCAGGCAGCGGCGTGAACACAAGCCTCAACCTCCCAGTGCTTTTCCACAGCTCAACTGAATGCATGGAGCTGGTGTGATGAGCCCATGGGAACACAGGGACCAGTGAAGGGGGTCCTTCAAGAGAGTTGCTGGGCCTCCCTGGGGACTCTTTCTAGTTTAAAGCCAGTCATGCCTTTTGTGACAGCCTACACAGGGACAGTTCAGGAGGCGGTCATAGATAAATGGTTTATGTCAAATATTATGGAAAGACATGGAATAACCATGTTTCTTCTCACCCAACATACTTTGTAAAAGAAGAAAACAACATTACCGTGAACATAGAAAACATCTTCCTCCTTTTTCACCAGGGTGCCTGCTGATAGTGAAAGAATATCCCTGTGTATTTTTAGCCATAAGCCAATCTTCTTGAGTACTTCTACGCCTCTGTTTATGTGGGTATGTTAAATTTGTTTGGCAGTTGCACATATCTCAGAGGAGACGTGTTGCCTTGCAATGCTTGAGGAAAGACAAAAATACAATAGAGCGTGTGCTAAGGAAGCAAACAAGCCCTCCGAAATGTTCCCTGTCTCCTCTCATTGTGCAGGAACAGGATAAACAAAATCCTGCTTAGGAAGCTAAGAGATGTGCTGATAGCCTGTCGCACTAGCAAGTTCTGAGGGCATCGAGGCAGGGTCTCCTGCACCTCACTGAAGTGAATGGGGAGTCCAGTTCCAGCTCCAGGATAAGGGCTCAGGAGCAGGCTGCTTTATGTTGAGTGTCTGCACAACAGGCAGAGTGCTTGACCTTTGTCTCTTGTTGCAGCAACACGAAGCCAAACAATGCTGGGCATGAAAGCAGAGAGATAGTTATGAAAGGGTCAAACTGCTCCTAGCTCCACTGTGCAACCTGTTCTCAGACTGGTATTTGTTAGTGTTATTTCCTGAAGAGCTACCAGGGAAATGGAAAGTTAATTCTGATTTTGGGGATGGGGGGTGTCATTTTTCCAGAAATCCAAAATTTCCACGTTTGAGAAGATGTGGGCTTTCATGAGCAGCAAACCCACAGCCCTTGTCAAAAACAACGAGGAAGGGATCCAGAGGACCCTCACGGCGGATTACGCTCTGCTCATGGAGTCAACCACCATCGAGTACATCACCCAGAGGAACTGCAACCTCACTCAGATCGGGGGGCTCATCGACACCAAAGGCTACGGCATTGGGACTCCCATGGGTAAGTGACAGCCGTGGGGTTCTGTAGGTACCCGGGGGGGGCTCATTGCCGTGAATACAACAGATGTGACTGAGAAAATCTGCTCCCAACAGGAAATCCCAAACACCAAAGCTTACATTGCCTACCGAAGAGAGGTCTGAACAGCCCTGCTTAACACAGACACATTCCCTACCTTGTGTGTTTCCTGTCCTACTTTCCCTCTGTGTGTAATGGTGCTCCCCCTCCTCAGGGTCGCCATACAGGGACAAGATCACCATTGCCATCCTCCAGCTCCAGGAGGAGGACAAGCTCCATGTAATGAAGGAGAAGTGGTGGCGGGGGAACGGCTGCCCTGAGGATGAGAACAAGGAGGCCAGTGCCCTGGGCATCCAGAACATCGGGGGGATTTTCATCGTGCTGGCAGCAGGATTGGTGCTCTCTGTCTTCGTGGCCATGGTGGAGTTCATCTACAAGCTGCGCAAAACAGCGGAGCGAGAGCAGGTACCGGTCTCCTCCGTTTCCCTGCACCACCATTAGCTGCAGTAACTCCATTAGTCAACATCTGTAGGGTCACTCTGAGCCAGCCACCACAGAAGTCATGAAAACACAGACAGAATTCCCTGGGAAGGACCTTTCTGAGCTGTTAAATCCAATCGCATTGCATATTCCAGGTGTGATGTATACAATGCATGAAGTCTCCATCACTTTTCCCCCCTCAAGGAACTGGTCAGGGTCCACCAGGAAGCCTTACACTATCTGATCAACTTTTCACAACACTTATACAGCCAGCCCATCCCACCCACAGTGGCTGATTAGTGCTGCTGGAACGGGAGAGCCGCTTTTATGGGTTTCCCTCTTGCCTGTCATGGTACAGTAAGTGGAAAAGTGCATTTGTGTGCATGAGCAGAAATCAAAGCAAGCTGCCCACGTGACGGGCTAGATAGATGAAGGAAAACTGCCCACTAGCAAGCCCAGCAGGGTTCCACAGCCCTCTGAATCCCAGCACACAGATCTCCCAGCCCCCCAGCAGGGATCACACACATTCCCAGCGCTCCAGCAGCCGCCCACAGCTCTGCCTTTTGGCAGGGTTTAGTGCATCAAAGGCACAGCTCTCACCAAAGGAGACAGGGGTCAACCTGTCTGACATCACCGAAGTCCTGCTAAGCACAGATGATGCCTTAAACACAGCCCAAACCTCGCGCTTGCCCTCTGCAGAGCCCAGTTCCAGATGCTCCCGTTCCCGGCGGGATTAGCAGAACACTATGCCAGGAATAACGCTGCTTTCTGTCCCTGCTCTCCCCAGCGCTCCTTCTGCAGCGCCATGGCCGATGAGATCCGGCTGTCCCTCACGTGCCAGCGGCGGGTCAAACACAAGCCCCAGCCACCCGTCATGGTGAAGACGGATGCCGTGATCAACATGCACACGTTCAACGACCGACGGCTGCCGGGGAAGGACAACATGACCTGCAACACTGGACTGACGCCCGTGTTTCCCTAGGGAATGGGAATGGGGGGGTGGGAGGGAAGGCAGTGCGGCA
>JANHGB010028256.1:0-16923 GCA_026283785.1 Coracopsis vasa | reverse complement strand
TAACTTGTAACATGTGGAACCGAATCCAGGGTTCGCTGTGCATGCACTCTCTCTTAGCGTTGGACACCACCTGTGCACCAGTAGCTACTGGTATATCGAATAGGCAACACTTGCAGAAACATAAATTAAATTGATGATGTATGGAAATTAACAGTATTTTTTTCCCTTGTTACTTGGTTCAGCTATACTTACATAGAGTACAATATACAAAAAATGTAGAGTACGTTCTGAAAATATCTGCTGCAAAGAGTTTCATGCTGATGACATGCTTGTTTCACGCTTGACATATAGTATCCTATTATCGACCTTGCCAGCCAAGCTAGTTAGGGAGGGAGGTTTTTTTGTTGGTTTGGGTTTGTTTCAATTACTGTAATTAAGTGTGATGACTGCTACATCTTTGTATATAATCTGTACTTTTATTGCTTTCTGCCTGTCATCTTAGCAAATATTAAGTGAGATCTCAAATTTCTCACTGTATAAAACCCTTAAGTAATACTCTTAAGTAAGTGGTTGTGTTTGTTACTAATGCTTTTTTGTTAACTACAGGGTTAGCCTCTCTCCAGGTTAGACTCTCCAAATCTCCATTATCCCCACTGGATAGATTTGTCATTCATTGTATCTCCCATCAATGAATAACAACAACTGTCAGTGAACTGTTTGAGAAACCTTCATCTTTCCAGGAAAAGCCTTAAGGAGGCTTCTTTTTTCCCCTCCCCTTTTCTAGTGAAGGGGTTGAATGTTGTAGGATTCTGACTGTGTGTGCTCTGTGTGTCCTCTTCACTACAGTCACTATGTGTATTTTTCTGTTGATCTCAGTAGCCACAGGGAGCATGGTTACACAGTTCAGAGGGCTGCTGAGTGGTAAGAATTACTTTTGTTGTTCTCCTGCATCCTTCATTCCTAGGGATGATACTTGATAATTATCTCTTAAATGCCAGTGTGTTGTTATTTTTATCTAGCTGTGACAGACTAGAACTTATTTCCCTCCTACACTCATGCAGACTTTCACATGATGCTTCAAAAAAAAACACAGCTGAGAAGCCAAGCAAAAAGCAGGGCTGATTTGTATAAAACCCCTATATTAATTCAAAACTTCAGGTTGTGTTACTTATTGCTGTGTGCAAATCCAAACATTGTTCTCTGAAGAAGCTAGTTCCACGATAACAATTTCTACTGGGATCTATGGTCAATTAATACTTCTAAAAAGTGTTTTCAGGAATGGACCTAGTCAGTACTTGCTATCATTACAGATACTGATTAAGATAATTTGCTTTACTGTGTGCTAAGATGTAAACTGAGGATGTCAATTCACGTTTAGTAGTTACCAAGTGCTAATTTAAAAATATTTGTCACTACTTGCCCTGCAGTAGGACAGAGATTGTTCTGGAGCTCTCTGCTGTGGATGGGCTGCCCTCTTCATGGGGGTCCCTCCGTGTGAAAGTTCTGAAATTTGCTGTCAGGAAATACCTGCTAATATTTACTTTAAAAACACACTGAAAGTGCCATCCAGAAAATATATTTCTGTAGCATCTGAGGAAAGCTGATGCCTGAAGGGATGCAAACTGAATTGAAGCAAATTAATTAAGGAATTTGAGGAAATATTGGGAATAATATTTTTCTGTGTACAGTATTTGACAATTCTAAAAGGAGCAACTCTAAAGTTGTTTAAAATATTATTAACATTGACTTAATGTAGCAGTATAAACACATTTGTTGTGTAAGTGTGAAAATATAAGTTATGTAAATATGCAGTAGTATTTCTACAGATGTGTTGACAATTTTGGGCTGAAATCCACATTTTTAATTTGAAGCTATTTTAAGCGGACTTTTTAGTAACTCAGGAGATACTAAGATTGTTTTTTCCCTCCTTTTTCCCCCCACAGACATGAATGAAAAATAAAACGTCCTCTGCAGTGTCTGGGGGGTTTGTAATTATTAATTTAATTGATAGAATTTTGAAAGAATGATTGGGCCTTTCTAAAGGATAGAGATCATCGAACTCTGCAGGTGTGTGCAGTATTATATGGTCTGTTCATACATAAATCAGACTGGATTGAATAGTCCTGCCTAGGCTTACGATCTGAATCTCTGCAAGGACTGGTTTCTCAGCTTGAAATAATTTCTTAATTGGTGGAACATTAGTTGGTTATTATTGCAAAAAATGACATCTTTGGTGTTTTCTACATTACTGCAAGTCGAAGTTGTTAAAATACAGGTTGTTAAATGCTGAAAACAGCTTTAGATGAAGCAGATTACCTTACACTTGCCTTTGACGAACAGTGTACAGGCTTTGAGAGTGTTTGGGTGGGTTTTTTTTCTACAGATGGACTTGGTTCAGCAAGGCAGAGGCATTTTCATGCTTTTTTACCATAGCGAAGTCATCGCTTTACAGCAGTGCAAGACTTTCTCAGTTTTTTCAGCGCAGGAATTTGTTCTTTCTACCAGTTGCCTGTGAAATTACAGTTAAAACGTGTCACTGGTATGATGGCTCTTCAGTTTCCATTCTCTGAGTATCACTGAGAATTTGTGTAGGCAGATGCCATTGCAGTTTTTGTGTTGGCACCTGTCTAAACTGTGTTGCGCCTACTGTGCTGCCCTGAGATTATCTCATGATACCTTTCGCACGCATACAGCTTGTTTGGTGAACAGACTTCATCACAGTTGCAATTTCTTCAGTATGTGTAATGAATAATGTAATAGAAGAATAGCAGAACTGTGCTATATTTAGTGTTCATTAACGTACATGTTCCCTCTAATCCTTTTAAAAATATGTTCTTGCAGCCTATTTGTACTCTTCTCTGAGCATATTATAGTAGTTTTGATTTCAGTAGTCCTTTGTGGCAAGAAATAAATTGAGCAGTAGGATGTTTATGTGGTATGAAAGCTGCTTTTTGGTTGCTCATTCTAACTGACTTTTCTGACATGAAGGGAGCAAGGCTTATGTCTACCAGCTGTCTTGCTGCTGCTTCCTTTAGTTAGCACTGATTTCATAAATCTGGGTCTTTGAAGCATATTTAAAGCATATTTTCTGAAAGTGTGCATTTGAAGTACTTTTCCAAGTATTTAAAGAGTTTATTCGTTATATGTAACTACAGATTCTCTTGCCCCTCACTGTTGTATTTTTTTATACCCGGTTGTCTTTTTAATCTTTCGCAACTTGTTACACCTGTAATATCAACATTCATGTAGGATGAAAGAAGAATTCCACTCTGCGATGGTATGATGCTCTGGGTAACATGCTTGGACTCACTGCATCTGTGAAACCCATGGTGTTCAATGAAACAGCCAAGTACATTTAACAGAATTATGCAGCGAGATAAAAGCTTCGTACATGGTAGCTGGTATGAAAAGTGTTTCCATTCTCTCCCAATCCTGTCAGCAGAAGTGATGGATGATGAAGCTGACATTGTCATCACTTGCTCAGAGTGAACATTCCAGTGAGGTTAACTGACTTGCAGTGCAAAAGCTTGCACATCTGAATCATCATTGAAGGCAGTCAGCAGAAACAGGGAAGACGATGTTAATTAAACTTGATTGATACCTGGAAGCTTCAGATGAAGCCATAAGGCCTAGAACTTGTTGGTTTTCAGCTTATGTTGGTTTTAGTCTTATTTTGAGACTTTTGACACACATCAGAAAAGGATGAAGCCATCTCTGTGTTTTGGCCGCCCCTACTTAATATAAGAGCTATAAAGATAGTCTTCAGCCTGTGTATTTTGTAAGATGATCCTGCAGTGCTTATTGTGTGACTCAGATTGACAAGAGTAATCAGATTGACTGTGTAATGTCCAAGTGTTCATATCCCTTCTTTTTGCACAGCTATAAAGAGATATATATATATATATATATATTTTGTGTTGTTTAGATTCCAGTGCTTCTGTCCATTTTGATTGTATTACATGGAAGATTTTTTAAAACTATGATCCGGTCTTAAGCCCTGTATGTATATTGTAAATCTGATAACCACAGAGTCTTTTGTGCTGGGAAAGGGCTGTTGATGTTGCCCTAGACCCCCCTGGATTGTTTGTTTCCAGATGTGCTGCATTGTCTTTTGCAGTCATCTTTGTAAATTAGTTAACAAGCATACCAAGTTACCAAAATCTGATTAAGAAAGAATTAGCAGTGTTGTTATAATATTGATGTATACCAAGGCTATTAAAGGAATGTGTCACAGCTGCAAGTTCTTGAACACCGTCTTTGTGATGGATGATAAATTCATTTTATAGACTTAATTATATTGCTTTTTATTGCTGAATATCTTCAGGTTATTTTGCTTTTCCCCTCACCCCAGTTTACTTTATGTAATTGGGCAGTAGATTAACAAATACATGAGCTATAATACACTGTAATAAATATTTTCTTATGAATATTGTATTTAGTGAGATCATTTTTATGCTGTTTGGACCTTTATTATATTAAACAGATTATAAGAAATTTCAGGAGTGTCATGAATACCTAAATAGAAATTTCAGCTTCAGTAAACATTTTGAGACAAGTCATGTATCAGTAGAAGAAAGTGAATTCCTCATATGCATTTATAATGGTAATCGGAGAGCAAGTTGCACTGTGTTATTGATTATGTTTAATCTTTTTTCTTTTTCCAGTTGCCCATATTTATCAGAGAAGATTACACCTGCTATACCTGCAATTGGTGGGATTCTTTTCTTTTTCGTGATGGGGACCCTGCTGCGCACTAGTTTCAGTGATCCTGGTGTCCTCCCACGTGCAACACCAGATGAAGCAGCAGATCTAGAGAGACAAATAGGTAACACTGAAGGTCTGTTGTCTCTTCGCTTTCCTCCCGAGGGTGCATGTACTGTGTGAAGGCAGTGTGCTGCTCTGCTCATGGGAGGAGTTACTCCCATCTTGCCCATTGTTCTGGAGTTGTAATGTCTGATGACATTGCAGTGATTCCTGTGGAAAGATGGTTCATCAGTTCTTCACCAACAAAGATAGTAAAAAAAATCCTGGCCTTGGAGAATCATAGTTATTACTGTAAATACTTTTCAGCAAGTCTGGTAGAAGTCTCTGTATTGCACAAGAGAATACTTCCTAAAGTGTTTTTGGCAAGAAAGCTGATATTGCGAAAGTTTTACAGTTATGCCTCTTTTAATGTAATGTACCCTCAGAGTTTATCTGCATTTAATTATGTTGTTACTCATATTGTGAAAGAGTCAGATAAGTCTCTGTGTTAATATACAGTCTTGTAAATTGATGCAGTCTTGGGAAGATTTTTCTTCAGTAAAAGTAATAAAATGTTACTATTTTTATTTGAGTAAAGCCAGCACAATTAAAGGAGAGTGAACTAGCTTTTAATCAGCCCCACTTACCAAGAGAATTGTTAACTAAATTCTAATTGTGGAATTTCTACAGCTACAGACATGCTGAATAGCTAAAGTGTGCTATCTGGATAAGAAAACACAGGATGAGTTTGCAGAACTGCTTCATAAACAGTGGAGGTTTTTGCTTATTTTTATGTAAGCTACTAAAGCTTACTAAAGGCTACTGCATCTGCTTTAATATGAGAGTCAATAGAAATCCCATTTCTGAAGCAATTTCAGAGGAACACCCACTCATATAATTGAAAAGACAGATAACAGGTTTATGCAGTCACTGGAGAAATACCTGCAGTGTCCTTGATGTTTAATACTACTATAGTACCGTCTTAGGTTTTGTTTACTGTGACAAATAATTCAATGCAGTAGGAGCAAAAGCTGTTGTTGTAGGTGCTTCTGCATTTGTAGAGTGTGAATTTGAGCAGTTAACTTCAGACTAGCTTTTTTCTGGTTCTCTAGATTATATGTCCTCCACAGAGCAGTAGTGAAAATGTCTGAGGGGCAAAGTCATTGATTTAGACTTACACCATATTATGGTGTACACATGAAGCAGAAGTTCTAGTTTAGTTTCCTCAGAAAGCAAATGTAGTTTGTACACACCAAAATCACACTGTGAACCATGCCCAAGTAAGTGGGAATGATACAAGAATTCATGTCAAAATAGCAAAACGTTAACAGCAGTATGACCTCTTACTACGTAGCTGTCGAGAGACTGAAAGCACATCATGCAGCTGTATCTTCCGTTTAAGAGATCTGTTGGACAAAGAAATACTGATAAGGTAGAGCAAAAAAGGTAGTTATTTGTATACACTCTTTTAGGCCTTAATAAGCATTTAGCAGAGGAAAGGTAAGAAGTTTGGTTTTAAATACATACATACCTTAGCAGTTGGTTGAATCTAATGGTTTCATTGTGATTAAAAGTCTTGTCCGAAGGACTCGGTTTCAGAAAACTGGTGTTTGAGGTGGTTTTATTTTCTGGAAGCACATGTTATCTTTGATACAGCTCAAAAAAGCACCAGGATTTCAAAATATAGTGATGAGTTCATTGATCATCACTACAGTGAGATCATTTTTTTTTCACCAGGTTTGGAAGTTCCTGACCGCAGCTGTTACACTATGTTATGTGTTCAGCTAAAAAGGTGTCTGTAATAAGCATCATTTTGTGTCTTTTAAAGTGTTTGTGTTTGAGTTCTGAACTGGAATCAATGCATTTGCAACATGCTGCATTTAGCAGCTAGTTGTATTTGCACTGTGTGTGCTTTGTCTGAAGGTTCTGAGGCTTTTAGAAGTGTGTGACCATGGAACAGGGTCCTCAGACTTTGTGGGAGGGAAATTTTATACAGCTGGTATAGCATTCCAAAACCAGTGTATTCTGCTGGCATTCACATTTCAGGAAGAAAACCTACATTGCTTTTTTACATTGTTTGGATTAATTGTGTATAGCTGGGAGCCAGCTGTCATTGCCATCACAAGAAGGTTGCATTTAGTCAGTCAGAGCTTAGCTTTGGGCAAGGACCATACCAAACATAGTATACAGGGAAGAAAACTATTAGATCCTAGATGACCCAGATAGCTCCATCTCAGATGGATGCATTTCAATTCATACATATTTCTTCTGTTTGCTTACTTTTGGATATGGCACTCTGGATTATTTAAAAAGATAATCTTCATTCGGCCTGCCCTTACATGCCATAAAGAAATTAAATACGAAATGGAGGAGCGTTGTGAAGCCATATTCTCACTGCGCTCTAAATAAACCCATTAAAAATGGATATGGAATGGTTTTTTACCGGGGAGCAGGAATTCTCCTTGAACACAATAATTTCAGTCCTTGCTTGTGTAATAGAAGAATTCCTAATATTCACAGAATCCAGATCTGTGAAAAACAAATGCCAAAGTTCAAATTTGTGTTGTTGGGAAAGCTAACAGATTTCTTAAGATGACTGATTTTAGAGCTCGTTTTAGCTTTTGCCGGTGCTGTCGCTGCAAACTCTTTTCGGAATTGAATACTGAGTATGTAACATGCTGCATAGAAGTGTGTAAGTGGCTATAATGGGTAACGGTGTATTTTTCTTACAGCTGGGAAGGAAAGGATGGAGAGTGGGGGAAAAACGCATCTCACAATTATTTGAGGAAATGTAGGAAAAGTTACAATTTCCCTTAGTTTCTCTTATTTGCCCTCATCTCTTCTCAAAAAAGCTATTTTTCCTGTAAGAATGATGTGTGGGAGGAGGATGGAATTCAGACAGATATATTCCTTACTGTTGCCAAAAAGAAATGCTCCTTTATATCATAAAGTTGTGTTCCGATTTGTAGATAAATAATTGTTTAAAATTCAAGAGTTTTCCAGAGACAGCAATTTCAAAATAGAGGTTCCCATTTAACTGTTTTATTGCTCTTGTAGTTACTGTGGCAGCTCGCCAGTATTCTGGGTTTTTAAATTGAGGGTTTTTTCAATTTTTTTAATGCAATATTTAGGGAGCAGTGGACATTTTTTGCCTGTTTCAGTAGTGGAGATCCCAGCAAAATATCTTCTGATTGGAAGGTAAATATATTTATTAGAGATTTGAAATCATAAGACTATCATTTTAATTGAATAACCTTTCATAAGACTTACTTGAAGAACTTAGATTGCTGTTAAACCTTTACATTTCGTAAGCCTGACATCATGACCTGTCCTAGCTATTTCACTCCAGCAGTCCCAGCACACCTATTTTTTTTCTCCTCTTGTTGTGAAGCACAAGTAGTCTTAATTTGCCATTCATCAACCTGGTCTATGCTGTCCTAATGATAAAGAACAGAATGTAATCTGTTTCCAAAGCATAAAAGTAGGTCTTTATCATATGTGGTATGAGTTACTTAAGACACTTAATAAAGGAAACAGTGCTTTCTAGATAAAATAAAACATAAGTGATACTTTAGAAAGTTTAAATTAAGAAAATAGTGTTGTATGTTTTAGTTAAATTTAATCTTTCGCAAATTTAGCATTTTAAAGTAGTTTAAAAATGAAAGCTTAACAATTGTTTAATGAGTACCAAGCTTGTTTTTAAATAATCACTTATTTCTACAGAACAACACTCAAACCATCTTACTTATATGCTAGAACCAACCCATTTGTGTTAGTTGGTCTTCTGCCTTCTCTGAAGAACAGCACTGTGTGGGACACTGATGTACCTAATCAGAAGTTCTCATTAGGAAAAGGCTGGACCACATAGGAGGGCACTGTGTAGAAATCTGCACTCATAAAGCATATTTAAACCAGAACTAGGAGAACAGAAGACATTTGTGTCCAATCCTGTTGACCAACCATCTTTCTTTCACTTATTATATTAACAGATTTCTTTAAACCCATTTTTAGCTAAAGATAGGATTTTGAAGTTGGTTAGAAGTAGGATTTACAAAAAAATCTTCAGGCTTTTTACTGCTGGTAATCCGTTTTGTTTCTTTTTCTCTGTAATGAGATAAGTATTAATGATTGAGAGAATAATTTATTCCTACTATAATGTGGGATAATTGTAAAGAAAATCTGAAGCATGTATGAAGCATGTATCATGAAGCATGTGTATGAAGAAAAATGTATTTGAGGGAAGTTGTCTAAGCTCTGGTTAAAGTAAAGGATATGCTTGTTGCTTCCATTACTAAGAAGTTTGCTGAGTGAAAAAGAGTCATCAGTTTAGATAGAAGGGTAGGTATGGTGTTTTGAATTGTGCCACTGGTTGCTGATAGATCAGCCACAGGAAAATCATAGTTCTAATTCCTTAAACTGTTTGAAAATTAATTAAATAAAATCTTCCTAAACACCGGGAGGCTTTCGCACCTGCTTTTGAAAAGGGACAGAGAGGAGGTTAAGATGGTGAAAAGATTAGTAGTATCCATCTAGGTACTGTCCTATGTTTGCTGTCATCTCTGTAAGTACTTTTCAAATTCTGTGTTCATTTCTTTGAATTTATTGAGTCTCTTAGGCAGAAAATGAAATTAAAATCCATTACTGAAGCTGCTACTGAAATTTACTTGCTGATTATCTACCAGTTATAGTGGCAGTGCAATTGGGGGAAAAAATTTTCAGAACAAAATCTAGGATAACTTACTCTTTTTATGTAAAACAGATGGTCTTTCTAATGGGAATTTACCTTTTCAGTAATTATGTATAAAGATGATAGTGATGATGGTATGCTAAATGATATTGCAAGTGAGCTTTTGAAAAGTAGTTATTAGGATTTAGTTATCTTGCTATGACAATTTTTTCACCACTGTTTCAAAGTGCTTGGTGAAATCTTGAGTGTTGTGTAAATCATGTTTTAAATACACCTTTAGTAAAGGATTTTCCTCAATTTAACCACAGCAAACAAATTCCTCAGTTTTTAAATCCAGTATTCATATATGCGGTATTTAATTGTAAGGTATGTTTTTGAAATGAATGTGGTGTAATAGTCTCTCTAGAGTTTAAGATGTGCAGTTTAATTCTCTATTCTTATAGAATGGCAAACGTATAAACAGGCTATGAATTAGCTGTCTGTGTTCTTGGCTCCATTTGAAGGATGAGGGATTTTGAACACATGCTAATTGGCATAGAAAGTGGCTTAGATACATTATTTTCATAATCCAGAGGTTATAAAGACACACACACACACACAAATAATCAAAAGGAGCAGTGAAGTTGTTCTTCGGGTAATAACCTAGACAGGCAAGGCAGAAGGCAGCACTGTAAGAATGTACTTCTGGTTATTGTGGCCTTGACACAAGAGGTTACTACAGTTTGTTCTGAAAAGTTGTTTGGGTTTTGGTTTGTATTTCTGGAGAACCCTGTGCTTTCTAGTGTTTAGAGTCCATTCTGGGCTCTTTTCTGCCTCTTATTTGCATTGCATGCTAGGTACATACATCCTGCGTTCTGCCCTGTCTTTCCTGTACTTCTGTTCAGCCCTGCCTCCATGGCTCTTACCTGGATCCTGCGTGGTTGTATCTTTTGTTGACTGTCAGTCCTTCCTCTTTTTCTGATCTTTACTTCTACTTTGCTATTTACTCACCTTGTGCTTCTGTGATGGATTTACTCAGAGCTTTTCCTTTCTCTGGGTTGGGCAGGTGCCATCTCTTTCTTGTGGAGGCAGTAGGAGGTAGAGTCAGATCCTTGACTCTTGATTCCTTGCAGTGCTTGACTGCAGCAGTCTCCAGTAAACCCAGTTCTGCTGGAACGTGTCATCCTTGGTTTCTCTGCAGTGATGGAGGGTTCATAACCTGTTCATAAATGGTTAATCTGTGCTCTGCGGTAAAGAAATATGGAAGTTAACTCTATAGCTCCTAATAAGATGCTGCTGAGGATAGGTAAGCTGTGACAATACCAACACCCTGCCCATCTTTTTTCTACCAAAGTTTGTGCAGAAAAAGTTGCCTGCTAAGCTCAAGGCTACAGCGTGTGCTAGGTTTCAGCTGCTTCTTCAAATTTGTCTATTATGATAAAGGTGTTAAAATGTTTATAATTCATCTTGAGTTCAGAAGTGATTGAATCATCTTGCTTAAGCATCTGAAAACCAGAAATTGGTATCTTAGGAAAATTCTCCCAAAACCCAAGTGCTTGATTGAGTGGAAGAATCCTGGTGATACCTACGCAAAATGCCAACCTCCAAGTCTCATCTAAATAGCACCTCCCATTTATTTTTGATGTAATAATTTGAGAAATCTAAGTGGAGTTTGTTGTCACATTGGAAGGTTACTAGATTGTGCTGTATCTCCATTAAGTACTTGGGGTGACTTTCTTATAGCAGTTCAGGTACCTTGGTCCTGCAAGAATACGGATTGTGTGTTTGGGGGTTTTGTAGTAGGGTAATGAAAATGCTGGAGCCCCATCTAGTGCATGAACATCTAACACTGCTAGAGAAGTTATAAAATGTGTCAGAGCAGAGAGGATGGAAAGCAATCCCATTAGTGGGAAATTTTTAACTTTTTGTAAAGTAACTTGCATTACTACATCAATAATGGATTAGAAGAGAAAAGTGTAAAAAGTAGTGATTAAATGCAGGTTCATTTGGGGAAGGTGGGTTCTGTAAAGGTTAATCTTAATGTGCCTTAAAGGGAATGCATATATTAAAAGATTTAACTGCATTAGAACCCAAGTATGAGCAGTCCAAGTGAAGGCTAATTACAGTATGGAAAAACCACTGAAACAGCAGGACATGTTTAGCACATTTAGGTTAGATAAATTTGAGTAAATCCAAGCACATTTGACCTTGCCCTGTTGCTTTGTTCCAAAAAAAAAAAAAAATTGTTAATAAACATAAAGACTGGGATTTCAGGTTTGATCATGCAGTGTAGGATTGTGGGTGAAATTTTGACTCCATGGAAAGTCAGCAAGGCTGTTGTCGTTAATTTCACTTTCATTAGGTTTCATCCTCGGATTTTGAGATTAATTTTCCTCAGAGAGCTAGGATTTGCTGTCTCCCTGTGAACTTGAACTTCCCTGCAAAGGTTTGGAAGGAAATCCTCTTAGAAAAACAATGATGTTGTAAGTATAATGGGCTGACCAGTAGTCTCCCTTTTCTGCCAGAGAAGAGGGAAGTTGCCTTTGGGAATTTGCCAGAGCCTATTTTAAAATAAAATAAATACAGTGCACTTTTTGAATGTCTTAAAAGATGGGAAAATACTGGGTTTAGTCATAGTGCATTTTGGATGCATAAATGATTCATTAGGAAAAAGAGCTTTTTTCTTCTAAATAATTCACCTTGACTGGTTTAAGTAGTTTTGTTCCAGTGATCATGTACATATTCAGGAATAATAAGATTTTGTAAAAGAATATGTGAAATATTACTGTTATTTTAGGAAATTCAATGATTCAACGATTGTAGTAGTATAGAAAGCTACATGTACAGAAAATTCAGGCTGTGTGTGCATTTTTTACAATTATGCACCTAATTTGAGCACGAGTATCAATTGGTCATCATTGGTTTATTAATGAACATTTTACATTCACGTGCTAAATGCTTTTTTTGATAAATAGCTAATTGGTGCTAATTTCTGTTTGCAATTTAAGTCTATTTTGACCAGGTTATTGTCAGAAATGGGCATAACAGTGTGTTTTGTAAGTCCCATGAATTTATAGAAGGGCTAAGAGTATTACAAGCCTACTGGGGATGTTATCACCCAAGTACAGTGTATTGAAATATATTTATCTTTTTCAGTGGTAGTGGCTAATATCAGCTATAGATGATTTTTAATAACAAAAACTTACTATGGTGATTTTCTTCCTTGAAACATATTGTCTTTTGTAGATCTGTACTAGTACAAGTTATTTATTTCAGCATTTCATGCAGCCTATGATAATTTGTTTTACAGAAAATAAGTTTTCACTGCAAACAGGGAAGCTTTTCTAAATGTAATCTCTGGATGATGAGAGATTCTTCCCTGTTTTCTGGATTTAGGAATCATACATGTCTCTGTAAAGCTTTAAATACAGTGTAAGCACAGTTATGCTGTGCCCTTTAAAGAACATCTTTTCAGCTTAGTACTGAATTAGAATTCAAAAATCAAAAATTACCCAACTCAAACTGATGTCATGAGAACAAATAAACTGTTATGCAAGTAAATAAAAAAATACAGTTTTTACTATAACCTGAAGAAATTATTTCTGTTGACCTCATCAAATTCTTGTACCTGCTGGAGTGCTTTAAAATCACAGTCCTTAAATTAATGAGGTTTTTTTAAATAACATAACTATAAAAAACAGCAAAAAAGGAAACTCAAGGTAATGTCCGTGTTGCACATGAAACAAATTTTATTGTCTAGTTGTGCTTCAGCACGTTAGTACACCTAGTAGCTTGTAATGCAATACTTACTTAATCAAAAGTACTGTCAAGTAGTATTGGCCTTGAGGTCAAAATCAGTAATATGGGTTGTTATGGGAGCCATACAGTAATCTCTGCTTCCACGTGCAGACCATAGGACCTTTTTCAGCATTGCAGGAACATTGCAGGAGGTAGTTTAGATACAGCACAAGCAAATGCCTGTAGCTCATCAGGATCTAGTAGGCTACTTCTAAGCTGCTGTTTCTTCAGTATTCACTATTTTGTTCTCATAAAGAGACATTCAGGAACTTCAAACCCTGATTACACCATTCTCAGCTATTGCTCCCCTTCTTCCCACCCTCTTCTCAAGAGTTTTCTGAAGTCCAGTTGTTTCAGTGGTCATGTTTACAGTGGTGTCCCACAAATACTTTTATTGATGCATATTTATGAAGTGGTGAGCATGTTGCAAATGGGAATTTCTTAAGCTCGATTTGCTGCCAAATCTAGCGAATTATTTAATGACACCTTTGCTAGCACAGCTTTGTTACTGCTGATTTGAATACCTTACGGGGTAGGAGGCTTTATAGTTGCCCCCTTGGAAAACGTGTAGTTTGTAGGCTGTGTAAATGTGTCTGTAGACCTGTCAGAAATTGTGAGTGATACTTCCAACAATTTGAGCTCAAATGCAAGTCATGGATCTTTTAGTAACCTGTCATTACAACTCCACATTTGCTCAACATGAAAGTGAGGGGGACAACTTGATACACAGTTGTGCAGGTGACTGTGACTTCGGAATGTAGTTTCATTCATATATTGGAAAATAATTTATTTTGCTTCCCCATTGTTCTTGCTGTTCAGCCTGTCCAAGAGTAATAATTTAGGGTTTGGGTTTTTTTCACTTCTGTGGTTTGGTTTGATTGTGATTACACAACAAACTGGGAAAAATGTACCACTTTTACATGTTCAGTTTTCAGAGTATAGCTCAGCTTGCACACATTTAAAGGACAAGATTGAACTTCAGTGATTCAGCCTAAGCAGTCCTTTAGTTGCTGGATAAAATGAGTGCTGATATTCTAAAATAAAGCAAAAGTAAGCAAACAAACAAAACTCAAAACCCCACCACTTGCGCCAAATGAGGTACTTGGAAACTATTTTTATGCAACCAACTTCAAGATGTGTGAAAGTAACACTGAGAGTTAGATTTTCAAACTTTGAAACAGCAAGAGCTGTGAAATAGTATTCTGAATGTGCTCCATTTTATCACAGCATTTAAGAGATCTCAAAGTGATGACTGATCGTATTTCTATCAAATGCCAAAGTCTAATGACAGATCTGCTGTTGCTTAAGTAAATGTGCAGATTCTGTATTAGGTTGTAGAATTTCTGCATCACTTCTAGAGAGTCTTTTTGTTATTATAGGAATTCTAAAAAAATTGATTAAAATGCTAAAGATAATTTGTCCAAGTTTTACCATCCTGCTACAGTAGTCATAGTTTTTAATGTATTCTTCATGAACTATTGGGGGTGTGAAAGTATAAGAGTTTTGTGATCAAGGTTGATGTCAGCATTTGAGAATTGGGTTGGGTGATTTCTTTAATTCAAATTGATCGGCTATGGATGCTATCTGTAATTAACTGTCTTTTTGCTACATGTTATTTTAGGAGAATACGAATGGGAAAAAAAGTTGTTTATTTTAAGTGTGTTGATACCAAATTTAAAACTTACTATAGGTTGCCATCAAAGACAGTTTTGTCCATACACCAAAGCTCATGTGAAAAATGTAATGCGTTCTATTTCCATGTTTAGATATTGCAAATGGCTCCAGTTCAGGAGGATATCGCCCCCCTCCCAGAACAAAAGAAGTGATCATCAATGGACAGACAGTGAAATTAAAATACTGTTTTACTTGCAAGATTTTCCGCCCACCTCGTGCCTCACATTGCAGCCTTTGTGATAACTGCGTAGGTGAGTAAAAAACAGATACGGCATATGTTCAATTTAGTAGCTTATATATTGTTATGAATACTTTTGATATGAGAGAAAAAGAGTTAGTGACAAGATTACTCAAGAGGTCACTTGCTGTGTTCATCCTTCTTTCCTATAAGCTCTGTTAAATGTTAAGAATTTTGGAGGAGTTGGGAGATTTGGCCTAACAGATGGTTGTTGCTAATCTAAGGAAGAATATCTTCTGGTGCATACATCTTTCCTAACCTGCTCTGCCAGACAAAGTACACACCCAATTCTAATAGAGCGGCATAGTACGTACAGTGAACTTTCCAGTGCAGAGAACAAAGCTTTATGGGAGTCTCTAGAGTTGTTTCCTTCACCAAACTACACTAAGAGCAAGGAAATGTTTTTTTCACTTCATTACAGGCTAACTATGTAGCATAGTTCAAATGAATAGAGCTTGCACTGTGACCAGAATACACATGGTAGGTGATTCTTACCTGTGAACAGTTTTAAGACTAGAAATCTGAAAGCCAGAATCCATAAGAAATAGCTGGGCAAACATGCTATTTTGAGAGTAAGTAGATGTTGTCAAGACCTAAGGATATTTTGTAATGATAGGTTGGATTTTTTCCTCTGAACATCTCGTCTTTTTTCATTACTCTCTTCTTTGGAGGGCAGACAAGGTGATTAAGATATGCTTGGATTTAAAAGCAAACCAAAAAAGCCCCACCAATCAAATCTGAGTAGTTTCTAGTTAATTAGATCACATTTAGAGTTCAGTGCAGCTGATTAGCACACTGTTGAGCCTGGATCTTATGCATTCAAGAAAATAATGTAGAAAGATGTCTCCAGCTGAGAAATGTGATTGCAGCATTCAGCAGCATTATTTTTAGATATAAAGCAGTCATTGGAAGAATTACAGTTTCATGTTTAGATGATATTCATTTAGGGAGTACACTTGCATCAGAGTGAGAAGTTTAGCCTTTTGACCCTATACAGTTGATTGGTATCTGTAGATGGTTCCTTCAGTAAATAATTTTTTCTGATGTGTTAAAATTGAGTAAGTGTTGTAAAAGCTGTTGAGCTTGGCAAATAGGGATGTTTATGAATTGCAGTTGACACATTTTCAGAAAAATATTTTATCAGATATGTAGCCTGGACATAAAAGTGTTGTATTGCTCAGCAAACCTGATGATATGAAAATGAAGTTGTTGACCAGTGCAGTAAATAAAAGTTGAAGACTGTTGTCTTTACCAAGAGCGCATAAATAAAAGCAACTTCCACACACACATCCTGAAGCTTATTTTAAGATAATGTTTCAGGTTTTTTAATAAATTGGTATGAAGGATTTTGTTCAGGTTATTCTGTAATCTGATGGTGTCCTTGTCATACTAAATTTGGAAAACATACTCCATGAAACATAAAATTAGTGATGGCAGGGAAACAACTCAGTCCTTGCTTTCTGATTATGTCTGTGCTGAAGCAACAGATGTGAATTATTATGAATGTAGATCAAAAAAGTCTGATCAAATGACTCACAAGAATGATAATTGTATCCAAGATAAGCCTTCTTTGCTCAAAAAATAGCTATGATCATTGCAGTATCCTCTTGCACATTTTTTAATTTGAAGTTATTTGTGTTAAAAAAGTCCATTCATTTATTGGAATGAATTTGCTGTGGTTTTTCTCCTCACCTCATTCTATAATGGGAATTACAATCAGGGTGCATTGCGTAGTATTTCTGTTTCCTGATTCAGTACAGGTATTTGTCATGTAACTATTCAGGTCTTTTCACGGACACCCCCTTGTCGTGGGGAAAGAGCTTGCGTGCCCTTGTGAGGTTGTGAGCTATGCTGATGGTGGCAT